>CAMPDV010006392.1:0-37064 GCA_946699065.1 Loxodes magnus | reverse complement strand
ACGGTTTTTTTACTATTAAAAGCGTTTGATTTCGTTTAAGTTGCAGTTAACTAAAATTAAATTTAACCCATAAAGAAATATGTAGTTCGGGAAAGTCAAAGGAGCGAAAGGGTCCATGGATAATAAATTATTAATCTTTTTTTAAGGTAATTAAAAATTTATTATAATTAGCTGTTTTCTATCTTAATTTTTATTAAATATTGGGCTACTAAATTTTCTGAGTATAAGCTTTAATTTTATTCTAGATATTCTGATTTTAAATTTTAAATTATTAAGTTAAATTCTTGGTCTAAGCAGCATTCGTGGTATTTAAGCTCTTTATTTCCTAAATAATATTTTTTGATTAGGAAATTCTTTTTTCAATTAATTTTTCCTCTTAGTACACAAGTTTCTACTAAGTAATTTAAGTTATATTTTAGGATTGTTTTCCATTATGTGGTGTTATACCACTAAATGTTTCTATTTAGAATCTATTCTTAGTTACCTAGGCTCTGCTTAATAATTGCTTTCTTAACTTTTGTTTACTCCTCTTAGCTTAGATTTTTATGTTATTTAGTGGAACTAAAGGTTGTTTATTATTTCTCAACATTAGCCCCAAAGTTTGAGTAATTTAGTTGATTTTTCTAAAGAATGAATATAGTGATCTAACTCTAAGAGATGATAACGTAGAGATAAATAACTAGAGAATGAAACTCGTAGTTATAAATAACTAGAGCAGCTTTTAAGTCTACATTTTTAATTTAGAAATACTAAATTAAATAAACTTAATAAGTTTATTAATTCCTTTAGGTATCTCATACCTATGCTTATCTAATACCTACTGATATATATCCTCACTAAGTCTTTATTTATAACCATAAAAAGTCACTTTTTTGTGAGATAAACTAGCTTAGAAGTAAGTATATAGCTAATAAGGATTTTTAGTAATATGCAATCATATTTGGAAACTATATATAAATATAATTTGATGCTTTTAAGTATAATAAACTGCTTTTCGCTATACAAGCCATCAGTCAATTAAATCATAATAAATCTTCTTGATCTATAGGAAGACATTGAAATAGTATATGATGAAAAAGGAAAAAGTCTTAGATATTTAGTGATGATAAAATATCCTCTAATCTTAAATTTAGATATTTCTTAATTAAAAGGCTAACAATTCTTAAGTTTAAAGCATCATTATTTGAATGATCATTATTAAATTAATTTTTTTTACATTAATTCTAAATTGCTTATTCTTAAGTCAATTTAAGCTTTTTCTTCTACTTTATCAAATCTAACCAAAAGTATACTAAAAGCATACTTTATATATCATAAATTTATATAAATTAAATAGATACAGCAAATTAAGAGTCAACTGTTTTAGAACCAGAATCTAGAAAAAGCTCATATAGCAAACCACAGTTTAATCTGTAACTGTTTGAAGTTTTACTTTCAAGTTAATGACGGAATGCTACAAAAATAAAATGCCTTTTAAAAGTATTTAAAAGCTCTTATCAAGCTAACAAAGATATTCCTATATAAAAGTTGATATATCTAATACAGAATCTTTAATATATTTTATAAGTAAGATAAACTTTAGTTCTCTTATATATAATAGTTCATATTCTTAGATATTTTAACCTATCAAACTTTTTTAATTATTAAACATATAGAATCAAATAATCAAAAAGAATATAGGAACTAGTATAGTTATATTTATCATTACTAATTTTACTATCTAAATAGGAGCACCAAAATGTTAAGTAAGTCTAAAGTGCTTGTGATAAATGGACTGATATTATATATCTTCTAAATCATAAGTAGCTAAAATTTAAGTAGGAGTATAAAGTTGCTATACCTTATTAAAGCCATTTAACTAACTTTAACTATTTTTTACAATTATAATTTAAATTATTTTCCCTTAATTAGACAAAGCATATTAATATTTGCTTTATGAGAAAGTTTCAATACAGCTATGTTTATAAGCTTCATTAGCTTTATATCTTAATTTATTTTTTAAGTTGTAGATTTATGTGGATTTAATATATATAATTTTATTAGTATAATTCTAGTAAAATATCAGTTTTAGTAGATCAAACTCACTAGAAATATTCAAAGATATGAAGTATATTCTCTTGAAATATTGCTTAAACTGTCATTTTAGTTAGAAGAGTCAACAATTTAATTTTTTAGGATTAACTTACCTATTTTAAAGGCATCAAATTTGATGAATTCTTTAATAATTATCTAAGAAATGCTAGTGATTTAGTTTAAAATATTTAATTAAAAAGAGATAAAATAATATAAGAAGCCCTTATAAACTGTAATATACATCTAATATTAATAGAAATTATATTATACACTTTAATACTTACTTTATATTCTAGAAAATTAAATAATTGTCTAAGTTTTTCCCTTTAAATAAAAACTTAAGATTATCAATTCTAAAATACACTAATTCAATTATATTTTTACTGAGGATTTCTTCCTCTTAATTTAAGAAACCAAGCTATAATGTAGCTAGTTTAGGAATATAATACTCATAGTGTAAATAGATTATTTCAGTATGCTTCGTTATTGAATTTATGAAATTATTTAAAATAAATAATCATAATTGAAGCATTTTAAGCTTAATCTTCTAGTTATAAAATAAAGCTTAAATGCTAATAGTTCAAATATTAATTAGCATATTTAAACTAATTTTTTCTATTAATTAAACTAAAATATTTCTAAAAGATCAAATTTAAGCTTTTTCTGAAAATCTTTACTCTTTTAATTAGATAAATTCTATTTTCTTTCTATCTATTCACTTTCATTCATATTATCTAATAGAGTGTTCATAAAAGTTAGGATTTCAGAAGGAGACTTTTTTTCGCTCCAAGAAAATAGGAATCAGAATATACTAGAAATACATGGAGTAGAAAAAGAACCAATAAATGATTTACGTCGTATTGACACATACTTCAAAAGAAACAGAAGAAATAAACGAAATCCGCCTAACACCAAGAGGTTTCAGAGTTCAATTATTTTGATCAAATGAGCATGAAACATCTCATCAAAGTAATATTAAATCTCTAGAAAGAGATTAAGAAGCTCTGCAAAGAGAATATGAAGCAGATAGAATAGATCTAACAAGGACTTTAAGATACTTCAGAATGGCTAATCAGAAAAGGTAGCTTGATGACTTATTGACGTATCAGTGTGAATATTTCATCCAGAAAAACTCCTTAATATAAAATATAAAATATTAAAGAATAAAACCAGTAATTTGAAAGCATTCTATAGAGTTAGAGGAGTATCTAAAGTAACATAACTTAATAGATCACAACTTGGACATCGAAGCATAAGATCACACAAGATTATAAAACATGAATGAAGAATTATATAATGCAACTTTTGTAAAAGCAAATAAACACTTGCATAAGAACTGACGGAAATTCTAGAATTTCAAAAATAAATTGAATCTAAGAGCAAAAGAAGAGAGAACAGCTTTACTGCAACGAGAATGGAGATATTTACAAAAGGAAATTAATCTAAGATAACAAGAATTTAATAATAATTGAACCAAAGAGAAGAAAATAGCAAGACTTTAGCAATGATGAAATCTCAAATTATCAGACTTATTTTAAGCAGCATTGATGTACTGATGTTAAATAATTTCAAATAAATAAATAAATTAAATTAAATTAAATTAAATAAATAATAAATATTATAGAGCTGAAGCACCTCAATGGCGTGCAAATCATAAATAAAGATTTTAAGATTAAAAGAATTCTTTGCTGAAGTTTTCCACAGTGCTAACATTCCCTTGTGAGTCTTTTCTTCATTAGGGCTGTGATCGGAATGCTCCCTAAGAGACCTTATTTTCTGATATCTTTCTTCAATAACGTTACTTAATGCCTCTTACGTCTTATCCTTTCTTGGCTCCTACCGAGATTCTTGTTCGATTCTTCGCCCATGAATTACTTCCTTTAGTAGAATTTAAGTCATAAAAAAAATGGAATAATCTATTCGCCTTTCCAAAAACCAAATTAAGAACACAAAAAGGAAAGCTGCGAAACTAATGCAGAAACAATAACAAGAAGAAGATAAATCAAGTTCCTCATCTGAAGGAAAAGTTATAATTGGAACAATAGAGACGAATCCAGTAAAAGTACAAAAATAATCAGAAATCTAAATATAAATTGATTAAATGAAAACAATAATACAAAATTATTAGGAAACAATTTACAATCAAGGGGAAAAAATAAGAGAACTAATGAATACTATCGAAGATTAAAACAACGAGCTACTAATAATAAGACGACAATTGATTTAAAATAATCTAGTCACGGAATAGTAACTATATGAATAATCTCAATCGAATTTTAAGCAAGAACAAAGTATGATTATTGAAAAAGTTTCTACATAAACAAACATCCAAGAAAAATAGAATGACGAAAAGATTAATATAGAATTACTCCAAAGAATCGATTAACTTGAAAAAAAAGTACTTCTGAAGAGATTCAAGAAAAGACCAATCAAAAATTGCTATTATTGCAAATCAAAGTGACACCTATTACAAAATTGCGATCAGTGAAGATAAATTTAGATGAAAGAACAACAAAGAACGTTAAGAATGCTTAGCAGACTCTGAATCACCGAAACGGGAATTTACAAGAAGAAGATATTCGTATAAAAGACAGAAGATTCTCAGTGGTTTCATCCACAAAAAAAATGGCGTGGTATCCATCCACGCTAAAAAAAGGTAGCAAAAACCTGGTTGAAAATCCAGGGAATGCTAAACTTTAATTACTTTTAGTTTACTATATTATTATTATTAGTAGAATTTAAGTCAATTTCTGTTGGAGTATTGCTTCTCCCCATTTAAAATATTAGTATAAATAAATAATAATAAATAAATTTGATTATATAGCTCTTAGCTCCTCGTTGGTTCGCAATTCTTTTTAATAATATTAACAAAAAGAGTCTAATTGAAGTTCATAAGTTTCATAAGTTAAATGTCTTACTTTGTTATATAATATTTTCAGTTTTATATAAAAGTATAATAAAAATAAAAAAATGGAAGGCTTCTACACCACCTTCAAGAAGGAGAGGAAACTAGAAGCCACTCTCAGCCAGTCTTCTTTTATTTAACCCTAACCTTTTTCTTAATAATCCGGAACATAGATCCTAGAAGAACAGAAGTAATCTAAGAAAATCACCCGTGCAATCACCCCAACGTCTCAGGAGAAACCCAGAAAGCAGACTTCGTCTGCTTTGCACCAGGATGTATCAGAATTTAATTCTTCTAGCCAGATAACCATAAAATAGCTCATCAAAGTGGTACTAAATCTCCAGGAAGATATCAAGAAGCTAAAGAAGGACAATAAGAAGCTAATGCAACATTTTAACCTTGCAGAAGGAATAAAATCAAGACTCATGTCCTAGGAAAGAGAACTAAGCGCTTTTTGGAACATATCACAAGATCAGAGTAGCTAACCCCAAAATTAGCTTCAGAAACAGACAGACTTGGACATTAGACTTGAAAAAATAGAAGAGAAACGACAAATAGAGAAAATGAGCAAAGAAGTGATTCAATGGTGATTGAGAAGGAAGAAACAAGAAAACCTAAAAGAATTCAGAAAAGATGTTATTATTGTAATTTGGGAGAACATGTAGAAGAAGATGCAAGAAATTCCTAAGTTTCAAGAATTAATACTGAACAAAGCAAAGAAAACTAAAAGCGCAATAAAGGAAAAAACATCAGCTGTAATAGAGATGAGATAGAAAAAACTTTATATGAATGAGCTTTGCAAGATCTACAGAAAGAAATCAGAACAGAATGGAAGATGAAACCGAAGACAATATGACCAAGTGAGAGAGAGAGGAGATCAAATTTTTAAACATTTTTATATAATCCCGGAGCAATCCGGCAATCGGCAGGAAGAGGTGAAATTCCTCCAAGATTGCCAAGCTTAATTATATTTTTATTATTATTATAAATATAATATCCTAATGTTAATTTTTGTAGATAATACAACTAAATATGATATTAAAGAATTTTATAAACAAGAATTCAGGATTCAAGCCAGGATTCTTCGCGGTTCCAAAAAAGCAGGAGTTAACGACATCCTAGAAAGGCTAAGATCAGAAAAAGAGTACCAAAAAGTCACCAATCGGGATGTGTCTCTCATCTCTGAAGAAAAGTCTAGAAAATAGGATAAAAATATAATGTGCTCGGAAGTCTAGAATCGTACTACATAGTAGTAAATAAGCTAATATTCGAAATTAAAGAGCGTTTTGAGGTAAAAAAGTTGAAGAAAGGCAATAAAAAGTAAGTGGAAAAAACTTGAGTTTATAGAGGAAATAGAATCGAGACTTATAACCAAAGAAAGATACCTTAACGCATTTTGAAATGTTTCATAAGACTAAAACAGTTAATCTTAAGACTAGCAATAGAAGCAGAAAGAATTTATTAGCAAGTTAGAAAAAATAGAAGAAAATCAGAATAAATTGCAGCGTTAAATCGAATTGAAAGAAAAAAGGAATGATCCAATGATAAAGATGATGTAAAAAGCTCATAATTTTACCAAACAGAAAAGAAAAAAAGTTATTACTGTAATTCTCAAACGTATCTGTGGAAAAGGTGCTGGAAATTTTTCAATTTCAAGTAAGATTATTAAAAATATTAGAAATATTTGGAAAACCAAATGAAGAGACAAAAACAACTAAAACGATCAAGAGAATATTGTAATAAATTTTGGAAAATTTACAAGAAAAAAGATATTTAGCGTCTAGGTGAAAGAAGAATTCAAGGACAATATGCATGGTATGGAGAAGAGTTGTAAACTCTTCATACGTTTTTATTTAAAGTCTAGAGCAATCGAGAGGTTGGTATGAAAGAGGTTAAAATACCTTAAAGAACGCCAAACATAATTTTGTATTTTTATAAATAGAATTTTTGCTTTTCTTGTATTATATGCAATTTCCACAAAATAAGAAATTTTACATCGCTTAATTTGATAAAAAGATTTTTCATATAATTCCTAATTAATTTTTAAGCTTAAAAATTTACTAAAGTATTTATTTAGAAATAATTATAAATAATTTAATGCTTAGGTATAATTAAAATAGTAATATTAAAGGTTTATGGATTAGACAATTAAGATTGCTTTGCCTACGCTTTTCTTAATTTAATAAAAGGAGCTAAATCATTTAGTAGAAGTAAATCTAGTTCAATTATTTTATTTGCATTTAATAATTAAAATAAGTCAATTAATTTATTAGAGGATATTAAGGAGAAATAATCTTAAAATTTTAAATTTACTTTAGGATAAAATGAATTAAAGGTCTTTATACCGATAATTTAAGACATGGCAATATCCTACAAATATAAGAAGCTTTATATTCGATTTTTTATTCTTGCTTCATTTTTTTTAATCGCATTTGTTTGAAATTATTTGAGTAAGTTCATGATAGCAACTTTCTTATATATAGAATGACTTATGAAGAAATGAAATATCCAAACCAAGTTTTATGCATACAGCTAATTTTTATTTATCTTTTATTTAATTCTAATTACCTTCGATATATTTAAGAAGGTAAATATGCTTAATTTATATAATAAAATTGTATTAAGAAACAATTCACCTAAAATCAATTTAATAACTATCAATAAGATAATGTAGATTGAGATTTATTCGTTATAGGCTGATAACTTAAAATTCTATGATGAAGTGCAGATTCTAATTCAGTAAATAAACAGCCTTAACTTAAAAATTATCTAACTATAAAATAATTATAAAATTATGAATGTAGAATTGAGCCTATAAGCTTATATGCATTATTTAATTAAGAAATTAAAAATAAGAAAATACAAATAAGATTTTCGAAATTTAATTAAGTAAACCATGAATAAGTTATGATTAAAGCTATACAAAATTCAATGGAGATTGAACAATCAAACTTAAATACTAATTAAACATAAAAAATAGATAATTAATCAAGTAATAGAAAGAAGACCAATTATGACCTTATTCTTTAGAAGGATAGTGCACACAAAAAAAGAACTGTTTGAGATAAAAAATTAATAAAAGAGAAAATTAAAATTCTGAAAAATATAATCAAGATTTATAGGACATCTGAAGGCGATCTTTATAGGAAGAAAATGATTTATGAAAACTTATTACAAGTAAATGTTAGATGCTTAAAAAGAAAAACCAAGCAAATGCATGGAAGCAAATGAGATTTGAATAAATTATCAATAGTAAAGAAAGAATTGATTAAAAGTATAAACATATCATTTGAGAATGCAAATTTGGAGAAGACATAGATGATTTCAATGATTTTTACAAAGATTCATGAGATTTTTTACAAACTGATACGTGAAAAGTCGAATAAAGGCGACATCAAATTAATAAAATATATTATGTTAAAAACTTTTAAAGCCCATAATTATTATATTTTAGATATTATGTCCAAATTTTTTTAATGTTAATTTTTTAAATTAATTATTTATTAGATAGATTTATTTTATTTCTATATTTTCAAAATTATACTCTAATTATTATAGAGTTTTTCAAAACATAAAAAAATAATTTAGATTACTAAATTTAGTATGAAATAAAATTATTTTCTTTGTTATAATATAAAATTGAAAATAGACAATGTGCTCTAATCAACTGAGTATGTAATCCGGTGCAATGTAGCTGCATTAAAAATAATCTCGTTGTAGATACTTCCAAGAATAAGTAAGGACGTTCCCTTTATATGATAAGCTATACTTAAACGAGAATTCACATTAGCGTTACGAGAACTGAATAAGGAGCACATAAATCCAGATTTCAGCGTTCTCCTGTCTTTAAATTTCGGAAAAATGGAAAGGAATTGAAAAACACCTAAAGACATGAAAGAGATTAGATATTATTTTTATTTATAAAAATTTAATTCAACTGCGATATTTGTCAAGTATCGAAATATTCTCTAATTCCTTTAAAATTTAGCCTTTAGAAAGAATCCAAAAAATAAAATAAAATAAAATAAATTTTTTTGTAATGAAAAAAGAAGAAAAAAAAATCAGGTGAAACTTAATCTAATAACAATAAGCTTTGCTTTTTTTAATCGTGGTGATTGTATTAATGGTGGTACCTCGTTAATTAATTAATTTATAAAATTTGTACAGAGATTATCTATAAATTAAATTAATTATTAGATTTTATAAATTCAACTCTACACATTTTCTATTATTTATATAGTTTACATTGATGTAGGTAATTTTATATAAATATAATTCTTTATAAAAGAGATTATTATAAAATAAAATAGTTTATTAGTATATGGCTTAAAAGTTTAAGTATATCTAATTTTTTTAATATCAAATAAATCTTATTAATTGACCTTTACTAAATTAGGACTTATAGTTTTTTAGTGTTTTTTATTATCCCAATTGACTAAAATGATCAATTTATTATTAATTATTAACTAAGAGCTTTAGAACAGCTAAGCTCTTACCGAGATGCTTTTAATAAATGGCCTTTCGAGAGAAATTACAGGGATATTCTGCTGTTCAATTTCTACAAGCAGGTATCATCATATGTATAGAATGCATAATCCATTATCATAGACTTCAAACCCCTTCCAAAACCAGATAATCTCCAGATGCATTAGCTTTAAGATCTTGGATCTAACAATAGACTTCTTTCAAAATTGAGGAATAATCAGATAAATAAAATCTTGCTCACGACATTCAATTATTGATTAGATGACTAAAAATTATATGTTTCATTGATTTATTTCTACTTCTTCAATCTTATTCAAATAGTTTTAAGAATTTTTTGTTCTTTTGCTTACAAATTAAGTATATTTTTCTCCAATTTTAGAATGACTATTTAAAATATTTAGCTTTTTATCTTTAATATTTATTTCTTCTTATATCCTTTCTACCAATATTATTCCATTTATACAGAAAATATTTTATTTTTAAATAAAGATATTAAAATAAGATAAAAGATTTAACTTTAAGTCTAAATTTATTATATTTGTCTAATAGTGTTAGCACTTTGTTTCTATCAATCTTCATTTTTTATTTAAGCTATAATATTAACTTTATTACATTTATCTTTATTTTCTATTTCTAAACCATGTTAAGCAATTTTGCTTATATGATCACTAAGTTTTAAATATTACTTATTTTATTTATCTTCCACCTATAAAGAAAGCATAGATAAGAATTATTAAATTACTTGCTTAAGGATAATCTATCTTTGTATATTTAAAGGTATCTTATTTTAAAGGATTATAAGATAAACCTTATTAAAACCATTCATTTCATATCTTCATTCTAGCGATAGTTTTGACTGAAAGATATATGAGGTAGAAAAAGTTTTATTAAAGAAAGACAAATAAAAATATTAGAATACATCTAAGTTTTTGAAAATAAGTTTAAAAAACAGAAGAAACATAAAATAGAACTTGAAAGGTAAAAAGAATAAAATTTTTAAATTAAAGAGACAAAATAAAAATAATTGAGCTGTTGAAAGCTACAATTTAGAATTAAGAAAATTGAAAATCCAAAAGCTGGTGTAAAATAAAATGATTAAACAGTTATATGTTAACGAGTATTCAAATTATTTGGGATTTATTACTAAATCAAATTTTTATATATTATAACCTTAACTCATAAGTACTATTTCTTCTTCTCGTTTCTCTTTAATAATCTAAGCAAAGAGTCATTTAATTTAGCTTTTATCCATAATAGTTGATATTTATTAAGGAGCTATTTTTGGATTATTATTTTAGAATGTATGATTCGGGAAAGAAAGTGAAAGATTCGAATTAAAAAGGAGTATGAAAATGAGGCAAAAGATATATTATCATGATTCAATCTATCTTTACAAAAAATCGTAATAGAACTAATGATTTCAGTCAATTAGCAAATTAGGAAAGTTATTTTAACTATATTTACTAAGGAAATATTACATAAATATTATTATATGTCTAGATATTGATTGATTGGGATGCTATTGGATATATCTATTGCTTGGATACAAATTCTCTTACAAAATAGAGTAAAATATACTTAAACAAAAATAACCCTAGCTATCTTTATCAAAGAAAATTTGATTTAGATTTTCATATAACCTAATACATTTAACAAGAATTGCAAAATCTTATTAGCACATTAAAAAATTAAGCAAAGTAGAGGAAACAACAAAGGATTTAATTAAAGCTACTATGATTACATTTTAAAAATAAGGAAAGTAAAATAATAATTATAATATAATAATTTACATTATAAGGTACAAGCATAGCGAAAATATATAATTAGAATTAATAAATATAATTATTAATAAAATTTTAGTTATTTTTCACTCTGAAAATAACTAGTCATAAATTTTTATGATGGTTTTATCAGGTATTAACTTCACTAAAGGCTTTTGGTAAAATTATTAATATAAAGAAAAAGGAAATGATTGCTTATAATGTAGTCAGAAACAGATTTGGAGACGCTATCTAATAGTTCATTCAAATATTGAAAATTAGATTCTTAATAGAGTAAGAGAGTAAGGTAAAAGTTATTTGACAGAAAATAAAGCTAAATGGATTCTATTAGTAAGAGGAACTAAAAAGCAAATAGTAAATTATATAATTGAATGGAACAGGAAATCTTTCAGAGGTCTTGAATAATTGAGTAAAGCAACGAGATTATGGAGCCAAACATAATTACAATAAATTAAGCAAGTGAGGAAAGCAAGCTGATATTAGATTCAATTTCAGATAAAGAAAGTTAATCCAGTTATTGTAATAGTATTTAAGTGTATAAACATTTTTAAGATTAACTTATTGATAATAAGCCTATTTATAAATTTGTTCTTATTTTATTTCTCTTCAATACTAAACTTAAAGTCCTTCTTAATTTATTTTCTTAATTCATATTAAAATAGACATTTAGAAATAAAGAGATATAGTATTTAAGGTCTAATATTCAAGTGTTTGATAAAGATATTTAGATATTCGGAAAAAAATATTGATTTATTTTGCTTTGAATACTTAAATAGCAAATACAGCTTAAAATTTTATTATAGCATATCATTCAGAATCAGATTATCAAAACTAAGTAAATGCTATATAAATAAAATTCTTAATGTTGATACTATTATATAATGATTATTTTAATCTATTTAACTTGATTATAATCAATCAATTATATATTTCTATCTTTAAATGTTTATACAGTTATTATATCCCTATTTATTTTGAATTAGTATCATATTATTTAGTAATAGATATACTCTGCTTTAGATTTCTTTATTTCAATTACCTTTTTATATTTTAGCTATACATTCCCTTCGATCAGATTAATAAACTAGAACTTTTTTCTTACTCTAACTACAAATTCCTAATTTTAGGAAACTTATATTGAGTGCATAAACATATTTATATATCATATTAATTAGTATAAGACTAAAGAATTCTTCATATTTATACCTAAAACATATACTTAAGATATTAGTTTTTAAAAGGTTCAAAGTAAATAATAGAACTATATAGTTTTAGTTATTTTCTATAAGAGGAATCAAATAATAAATCCCCTTCTCGCAAAAGTGTTATTAGCAATATGTACAGGAATTCTTCTGTATCACATTGTAGATTGCTTACCATTGTTTACCTATTAAAAGATGAGATCTAAGAATAGAAAATATGAACTGTATGATATTTAGTTAGATTTAATCCATTTAATATAATCTAATATTTATTGAAAAGAGTTACATTTTTCATTTACTTTTTTAAGATATATAAGTTCCTCAATACAACACATATACATCAAGTATTAATTGTTACCTTGTGTTTCTTTAGATTTTGCTATAAAACTTTATTATCGGTATTATAGTTTAACCATCTAAAGGTAAAAAAATAGTTCTTCAAGAGATATGAAACTAGATCTTACCTTCTAATTGTTTCAAATAAATAGATAAATTATTTGATCAGCATGTAACAAAACAAATAGATATATTCACTAAACTGGTTATAAATATCTAAATTACTAATAGAAGAAGTTTGTGAACCAAGAAATCAAAAGGGATTTTTGGCACTAAAATGAACCTAGTTTATCTTCTTTAAATCAAAATCTTACAAAACATATTCCATTAAATAGGAGATAAAGCAAATCTCTTGTATATTTATAGAGATACTAATACAATAACAGTGTAGAAAATTATAAAATTATAATTGAGATATCAAACATTGAGAATAAAATTTAATAGAAAGTAGTATATTTAAAAGCTTTATTTTATATATTATAGTAACTTTAACTGAAGGGTGAAATTGTAAAAATAACTGTTGTAAAAGTAATTTTAAATCCTAAAATTGAATAGTTTAGTAGTTATAAGAGATAACTATTCAATTTGAAGATGTAAAGAAATAGCTAAGTATTAAATAGTAAAAAGCTAGAAATTATGTTTATACCTCAAAAAGAGTAAAAAGTATAAAATCTCTCAATGTTCTTATAGATAATGTATCGAAAGTTACTATAAATGATCCTAGTGTAGTTAATACCTTATGAATATATACATAGCTAAGAAAATAGCTTTCTTAACTAATATTTATGCAAAATAAAACTAACTATAGCAAAAACGCAGCAAAAGAGCAAAAAAATAAAATATTAATTGTAAAAAAGCCAAATTAAAAGTTCTAAACATGAATGTAATTGAGAAACTTAAAGTATATAAGACATTAATTAAAAGCATAAGCACTATAATCTAAACACTATCTAACTGTAATAATCAGTTTGTAACATCAAATGATTTAAGTACTAATACACTAATTAAAAAATAAAAGTAAGCTTTATTACTAATATCTTAAATTCACAATTAAAAAATACTATTATCTCAGTGATATAGCTTTAACTTCTAAAATATCAGAATTTAATATATACAAGATTAATTATAGCAAGCTATTATGAAATAAATTAATGGTATATAAATTAACCTTGCTATTCCATAATTAACTTCTTAAAAAGGGTTATTAAATAATTAAACTAAATGCAATTGAACAATCAATAAATATATATTAAAAACAGAGAAATAGTGATTAGGAAAGCTTGTATATATATTTTTATTCAATAGCATTAAAAAGGAGGAATAAGTAATAAGTAGAATATAGATAAAGTAGAACATTCATAGCTTATAAAGTTTATTTATTTCTCACTATCTATTTAGTAGTTATATTTTATACTTCTTAGAAATATAATTATTTTTCTAATGCATCAATAGTTTAAAATTTTGAAAAATGAAGAGGTTATAAGTATCACTAAAGTGAGTATGGGTTCTTGAATAATAGTATTGGAGAAAGCAAGTTAAGAGTATAATCAAGAACCAAATTTCATTGATATATAAATTAAAACTCCCCTATATTAAAATAAATTAAAATTAAAGATTCTTTAGCATGAAAAAAAGTAAAATAGATCTATGACAATACAAGTAAAGTCTATAAACTTTAAAACTCTAATATTTATAAAACTTGATATACTAAACTTATAGAATCTATTTGATTAGCAAATGCACCTTAAATATTTTACCTATTAAACTAAAACTAAAGAGGAAATAATATACTATTTTTTAAGTAGAAAGGCTAATAATTTCAATGAAGATAATTTATTGTTAAAGAAAGAGACTTGCATTTAAATAAATATATCAAGGAGATATTTAAACTTATCAAATGAAGTAAATATATAAAGGTAACTCTGAGAGATTAGATAAGTATATATATTAAAATACCTATTAATTATTATAAATACTATCTATAAAGAAGATTTATAAAACTAATATCATAATTATTTTAAACGTATCAATGTGCTTAAGGCTAATAAAAATAAATACCTGTATTAAATATGCAATAGAATACATATTATTAACCTAAAAGTTGAATGTTCCTTTTAACAATCTTAACAAATATCAAAATTATATATCTGGATTTTTAGAAATACCTAAAACTCCGCTCATGACTAATAAGTAAAAGTGGATAGTTGAATAATAATAGTGATTAAGTATTTTTTATAGTTCTTATATAGAGGAAATAACCTAAATAATTTGCATTAAAGTAAATATTTTATTTATTCATTTGTAATATTTAGTTCTCTAATAGCTAGCATACCAAATAATAAATATATATGCTTAGTAAAAATTAATTAATATGTATTAATTTTGTTAAAATTTTTGATGTCTCAAATTCTTCCTTTATATATTCTCATTAGAAAATCCCATGAAAAGGTCTAAGTTGTTTTGTAGATTGTACTATTATACTATAGCAAAATCTAAGGTTTTATATCTTTGTAATTTACTGAAAAGTCAATAAGCTTTAAGTTTCCAGTTAAACTCTCAAATATCTTCATTCGTTTTGCATCGAAATATTTTGAATGAATACTATCATTACTATTTCACGCCGTATGCTTTCCTCTAGGAATCGCAGGACTTATAAAAGTTTTCCTTAAATTTAAATTGAAATGCCAAAATGCTCTAAGTGGTCAATCGCAAGGAACAAATACACTCTTTAGTTCCTTTCAAATATAATTTGGAAGAATAAAATTTCAGTGCCAATTTGGTCTATCAAATCATACTTAATATAGAGATTAATTGTTTGCAACATTTCTTGCAAAATTAGTTATTGATACTGCTCCTATTCTTTTCCCATACTTATCATTATGAATAAACTCTCTATTTATTCACTTACTATACTCGAAAAAATCAACGGATTAATATATATCATCTTCACATCATAAAACTGATTTTGCTTTTAGATACTCAAATGTAAGATTGAGAAGAAAAAAAGCATTTGATGCACATTGAAACTCTCCATCCCTATTCCAGTTCTTAAAATCTTAAGGAGTTTCTGTTTTAGGATGCCTTGCATGAATAATATTTAAAATTCCTCTATTTTTAAACTCATTTATTACTGCTGAAACCTCTGATGAGTTTCCATCTTAAGATATTATTATTATGGTCTAGTTTATTCCATCTGCTCTCTCCATATGCTATAAAGTTTCTCTTAAAATGTTATGCTTTTTATAAGCAGGGGTTACTATAGGATAAAGTGTTTCTATACTAAGATTAAATCTTTTTATATAAGCATCATATTCTTTTTTTACTTATTCATAAATACCAGGATATCATTAGTTAAAAGTATAAGATAAACATACTCTTCCATCCCAAACCATTTAAAGAAAGTTAGACTCAACAACTTATCCGTAATGATATTTTCCTATTCTATACACATCTCTAAGAAAAAATCTCTAATTTTCTTTGCTGGGTAAGAAATTATAATATTTTCCTTTTATTGAATATTTTATTCTAAATTCCAATATAGAATTTAATTAAGCTGTTTCTTAGTTAAAACCTTAGTTTAATAGATTATACTAAGTAGAAAAAAAGAAATTCCTAAACTCTAAAGGATTAAGATTTCCTACTATTTCATTGTTTCCTACTTCTGGACTGTATTTCTTTACTACCTAAGCTCCTATTCTGAATCTTATAGCTGTTTACATTAGTCTATAATAATCCTAATCTTCTATTTTAATCAATTTATCATGTATTTTTATTTAAGCTTTTGGATGTTTAGAGTTTTCTTATACATCAAAGAAAGAAGTCCCTAAAGCTGTTAACACTAACTAGATATTGTATCATTAATTTTGTTTTATTTCAATCTAAGTATCATAATAATTGCATCCTCTATCAGATCCAGTTTCAAGTGTAATAGTTCATTTTTGATTAGAATACACAAGATATAAGAAATAACCTCAGGTATAGCTAAAGGAATCACAGCCTTCCATTTTATTTCCTAGAATAGCAAAACGTTATTAATATTCTTTTTCAGTAGAGTTTTCTAAGCTTTAATTGAAAGACAAAGGTATATTATTTTAAAAGATTAAGTCACTAAATTTAAACTTAACTCATACAGAAATATAGAGTTCAGGAAAGTCAAAGGAGCGAAAAGGTCCATGGATAATGAACTACTAATCTTTTTTCAAACTTATAAGGAAATTAGCTTAAGGAGGGTTAATTTTCTTTAATCTCTACTAAACAATAGCTTGGTTAACTTTTTAAGAGTACTGTTATCTTTTGATATTAGTAATATTAGAATTATTTGAATTTCTTTGTTCTTAAGTAATATTTCTGAATTATAATTTAGTTATATTGCTTATATTTCTTTAATCTAGGCTGCTACTTTTAATTTATATATTTTTCATACTGAAAAGCTCTTATTCCGCTTAGCTTATATTTTTTCAGTTAGCAGTTGCAATGCTACTTTTTTTTTAGACTGAGTGGTTATTTTCTTCCTTATTACTGTTTCTTATAGCATTCTAGTTTTTATCTACTTAACTAGTATTTTACCATTGAGGAATTTCTTCTTTATCTGAGGTTTTATCAATCTGCCTTTCTCCACTCAGCTTCTTTGATATATTTAAAGGTATTTTTATATTTTCTATCTTAGTGGAAGTTTTTTACCAGTCTTAATGATCCTTTTCAATGAATAAAATAGCTATCTAAAACTGCGAAGTAATGATGTAAAGGTAAATAAGCACTGAAAGACAGCTGATAGCTATAAAGAGTTAAAGAAGCTTAGAGATTTGCATTATTAAATGATATGCTAAGTAAATAAATTAAATTAAACTAATAAAGCATCTTATATTCATAATCTCTAACTAAGCTCAATATGCAACTAGGTTAAAAATAATCTGGTAATACTTACTTTAGCTTCAATGATAACTGAAAAACTAGAGAAAATTAGAATATAAGACTTTAAATATCTTAACTTAATATATCAGAAAAAGAGAAAACTCTTATTTAAAATATAACCATACGATGATATACCTAATAATTAAAAATAGTAATCTTAAATTAAAAGAAATCCTAAGCTAGCAAAAATACTTTGTTATACCTAAGAAAACTAAAAATTAGTATAATTTATAATCTAATTTTAATTTATTTTCTTTCTTCTAGCTTGCATTAAATGATCTTAATGCTATTTATCATTTTCTATTTTTTATTCTATATTGGTTTATCTGCTATATTAATGGGATATAATTATACTCTAAACTAAAAAATCTTTTTAAGCTTAAAGTTCAAATTTAAATCTTCATTTATCATCTTTAGAGAGTCTAAACTCCTTTTAAAAAATTACCCTGGAAATTTTGACTTTTGATACTTTTAAATAAATTTTAGTTTAGTTAATTAAAACTTAAGTATAGTTTAGATTTGCTAGTTTAAGCATAAATGAATCAAGAAATTTTAAGGTATTAGATTGTTAGTTTAATATCGAAGACTAAGCAAATTTGTAGTCTTTGAAGTGATAATTAATTTTGGTTATTTATGTGTAGATAATAAAGAGTTTATCTAATCTCGTATGTACGATTCTTTGATAATCGATTATCTAAGTCTTAAGTTTCATACTCTATACTATATCTAAGAAATAAATCAAAAGCTAAGCAACTTGGAGCTTTTTAGGATAAAAATATAATTATTTGAAAGGGAAGCTTGTCAATCAATAGCTTTTACCTTACTAAAGATTAGAAATAATATATAAGATATTATATTTAAAAGTCTAAAGCCTTATTAGCATATTTAATACATCTATATAAGTATAAATTACTTAAATCTAATATTTGTTTAAAAGAGTTATATCTTAGTAAAAAAGAGTACAACTATTAAAAGATAGAGTAGTTATATGTTCATTTCTATTTAAAATCCTATAAACCAAAAACTTTTAAACCTAAGAAATAGCAATAAACTCCTAAATTAGTTATAAAAGTAGATAGAAGAGTACTAAATTATTCTGATTATTAAGAAATTATTAAATATACTGAAGCTTAAAAAACTAACATTTTTAAGCTTCAGTAACTTAATAGCATCCTTTAAGTTATAGAGCCTACTAGATTAAATTCATTTAAAAAATACTTTTATTAAAGTGTGCGTAGCACCTCAATGGTGTGCAGCACTATAAGAAGTCAATTTTAAAGTTTTTAAATTCCCAATATTCCCCTTGAATTCTTGCTTCTAATTATGAGCGAGGTTACGGTTTTAACTCTCCAAAGCACAAGATGCCAACAGGCGATTACATGCAAATTTTCAATCCATGATGAAGAGATAAAACTGGTCTTTCACTTAGAAGGTTTTCTGAGTCAGTTGATACTTGTTAAATATGTTAGTAACCTTTAGAGGCAATGTCCACCCTATTTAAATTATATATATAAAACTACTAAAAAGGTATTTGTCTATTAAACCTATAGAAATTTGTTAATTGGTAGTTACACTGAAATGAAGCATTGAGTTTAAACTTGTTGCAATGAATTTTTAAAGTTGAAGTAATTATAGAATATCTTATAAGGAAAATGGTAGGAATTTATTATAAGACTGTGATGTTAAATTTATAAAATAGATAAACTTAAATGAAAAGTTCTAGTACTAGAGATAAATAGAAGCTTAAACTTTAAAAAATATCTAACCCTAAAAGTTAGAGTAAATACATAAATATGATTAAGATAATTATTAGATAATCCAGAATTGTTCTAGCAAAATGCTTAAAAAGTTTAGAAAATTATAAAGATCTATAAGTAATTTTTAGATTTTTGAAATAAAATGTATATATAATTGACTTTAAATACATCTAAAGAGGCTTATAACTGATGCATGATTGAGGATATAAGAGCTATAAAGAAGGATAAAAGTTTAGTAATTATATTTCTAAAATAGCTTATATAGGATGTGAATATACATATTATTCTTAATTACTTAATACATTTGCTAAATATCAAGAAAATAACTTTATGACTAGGTGACATGAGGTATTTCCAAGTATTGGAGTTTATCTCATATTTATTAGAACAGAGCAATATATTTATGTTAGAATAAAAAGACAAAACCAATGCTAATAGTTATAGTAATACTCTAAAAAATGTATAAGAAGATATGATATGTCATCTTATATTAAACCAATAAACTTTAATATTTACTATTTAATCTATAAAGTAACTACCTGTATATTAGTAAGCCTTTATTAATAATAATTTAAGATATATCTTATAACGCATGAAACGTAAAGGAAACTAATAAGATACTAATTTTCCCATTAAGCTGCTGCTTAAATTTCATGAGTGAATTAGTTAATTACATTATAAAATTTCAGATAAATAAAGTATTAGAGATGAATAAATCTGAATAACTTATTAACTATATAAGCATTATTTACTCTAACACATAAAAGTAAAGCTAATTATCCCATTTTATATTATAATACTAGCTCTTTAGTTTCAAAATACTTATTGCTAAATTTTTCTTTTTTGACTTAGATATTATAACTATATTGTATATTCTCCTATTTAGCACAGATTTACCTCCTTTTGTGAACAATTAGTTAACCTAAGATCCAACCCAGTATAAATTTTGAGTAGCTCCATAACCAAAGTGTAGTTAATTTGTTTCTAAATGCAATTAGAGATTTATATTTGATTGGTATATAAAGAGTAAAGTTAGTATTGTAAATCTAGCAAAGCAATTTAAATTTTAGATATAGATATATAGTCAGTCAATCTAGTGGATATAACATATCATACATTTTATTAACGATAAAGGCTTTCTATGATTATAATTAATAATTAAATAAAAAGCAAGTTTTAAATAAAAGGACGAATGATAAACTAAAGCTATAAGAAAATTATTTTCACTATATATCAAATCAATACTAAGAGTAAATCACAGTGGATAAAGGAACAAAATTAATAAAACTAATTAGTGCAGATGAGTTCTTTCTAGGTTTAAGGGTGGATATAAATTAGTTAGCTAACAGTAATTTTAGCTTTTTAGTTATCCAACTTTATTAATTACTTTGGGCTTTTTACTTTTAATATCTTCAATTATACCGAAAATGATTTACAGATATATAGAAATATCGTTTGAATTATAATATCACTCTTTATGATTGTGAAGAAATAATAGTAAGGATAGTATAATTAAATTACTCTGAGGGGCAATCTAAATTTAATTCTAGAGAGAAGCAAAAAATAGTATTTTACATAGATAAAAATTATTCTTAGTATAAATGAGTTTCTAGAAGCAAAACAATACATATAAAAAGCAATAATTTAAAGAGAATAGATTTCTCCTTTCTAAGTTATAATTGCTTTTGGTATGCATTTCATTATGGACTATATGATTACTTTTTTGGTAATAATCTCACTTATTTATATTATTATTTGCTTAGATATAATAAAACCATAGAATTCATATAAAGATGTCTTGATTTGTATATCAGGCAATATATTAAATTAGTTATAAAATTAAAGGATACTTGATACTTAATCATCAATACATAGTATAATCATACTAAGAATGATAATTCTTAATACCAATTAGCCCCCTTTTGAATTGAATTTTCATTTAATTGACTAATCCTTGTTTAAAAATTATCTTTCTTATAATTTAAACTCTTAGGATAGTTAAAATGATGTGATTATATCAGTTAAGATTTATTTCACTAGCTTAAATTTAAAATATCTTTTATTTAAAACCTCTTAAAATATAAAAGATTCAAATTCATCTAATATAAAGCAAGTTAAGCACTATAGATGTAAATGTATTAAATTTGACTAACTAAATATAACAAACCACTAGAATAATATGGTATCCTTAAGAACGTGTTATCCTGATTTTACTAGACTGAAATCATTTATTAAGTAGTTAAATTGCTTAAAATAAATCTAAATTAAAATTAGTTAATATCTATTACTTAAGCTATTCATACTTAGTGTATTTTAAAGCTACATAGATTAAGTTATTTTATTCTAATAGAGTATTGTCTATTTCTATATCACTTAGTTATTTTTACTATTTCTAGTTAGTTTAATGCTATCTCTTCTTAACTTATGTACAAACTCAAGTTTTCCATATTTATTGTCTTATCTTTCATAGTTTCCAACTTTTTCAATCATGCTATTTACCCTGATTTTTGTAACCAAAATATTAAAATCTATAAAGAAAGCTAGTAAGGCTAATGTGTTCATATCCTCAGATAGATTTATATGAAAAACGTAATATAGAAAGTTAAAGTAGTTTAATAAGTAACTTGGGTATAAAGTTTGAAAAAAAGCTAAAGGTAAGTAAGTAATTTAAGTATAATTTAGAGAATTTAGATAAAATATTTAATTAGATCTTCTTAACTAACAATAGCTATCTGTCTTACTTTTATAATCTTTATTTATTAGAAGAAAAGATAGAAATAATATAGAAGCATTAATATTCAAATTATTACATTCAAGCAAATAATACAGTTATGAAATTTTATAGATTTAAATATATAAATCAAAACTTAAAAAAGATTCGCTACTAGGTTAGAGTATTATAAAAGTTTCAAATTTACGTCTTTCTTAGTTTTTAAAACCAAAGTAGAATTATATCGAAGGATTACATAAAATTATCAGAATCTACCAATCAAACTTGGGAAATTCCTTCCACCTGAAAATAAATAAACTTGTTTATGAGCAAAAACATAAATTTATCTTGATAAAATAGCTCATCGCAATCATTTCATATTCAGCAAGATAAAAAGTAAATTAAGACAATAAGTTCTTAAAACTTCTTAGTAGTAACTCAATCAAATTGATATCTAAGTATATATTCAGATAGCAAAGCAGAGTTTAAATAAGATATAGCAACATTCTGAACTTTTAAAGTTAATTTACAATTTGATGTCTTAAAGTTAAAGCAATTTATCATAATTAACAGATTAAAATAAATATCTGATATAATTTTCTATTATATTTAAGTTACTTATTCCTTTATATATCAATCAAACATATATCAAACAGTAATATACTCAACTTATAATAGTACAATATTTTTAAGTTTAAAATTATTTTGATTTATTAAATTTAATTCCTTAAATATATAGTCATTAAGCCAATCTTTTCCTTTATACCTAAAATTAATTAAATTTAGTGAATATTATAAAAATTAAAATCTATAAGCTTATTATAAAAGATACTTATTATTTTAGCAAAGATATTAAAACCAAATAAGAGTTTTCATCTTATTTCAAGAAATTCTATGTATTTTAGAGCTGTAAGCTATTAATTTTAGTGTCACTTTCTTATTTTAATTAGTGTAAGTAAATCTCAGCTATACTTTAGCTTACTCTTTTATAATTTATATAGAATTAGCTCTATAATTTAAGTTGCTTTACCTTACTTTTATTATTTATCTTCAAATTGCTATAATTTTAATTTATCTAAGCGCATAAATTAGAATCCCTTAAAGTAAGTATAAAAAATCCTACTCATTAAAATAAGATCCTAATTGCTAAAATCCTTAAAATTTGTATAGAAGTTTCTCTTTTGACTTAGTTAAAAATCAGACTTATAAATGGATACTTCTGTAAACTTAGTTATACAATCTTATATTTCATTGTAAAGATAATTCATCCTTCTAAGTTTGTATCATTTAAATCTTAATTATAGTATGAAGCAATTTGATTTCTCTCATACTAAGCATATAGAGGTTGTCATATGAAATTTAATTAAATTCCTTATTAAAATTTAAGTTATTTCATTGAATAGTTCTTCCTTAGCTATAATCAACAAATCTCAGACTAATATCTAGTGAAATGTACTTTGCTTTATAAATGTATTAGCTCTAAGCTATAATACCAAATGCTTCTTTATAAGCTTTCATTAATATAAATAACTTCTTCCTTTATTAAAGCTAAAAAGTGTAATTTTAAGCTATTATATTCTTAATAAGCTTTAAATCATTTAATCGTATAAAATACTTATGGATTAGTTCTCAAGTTAGCAAACATTTTAAAGTGAATAAAATAATCCTTAGTGCTCTAAAAGCAGAATAAAGATGTAAAATACACTTATTTTACTAATAGTCTCTTCAATATATTTCTTTTAAGTCTCTAGAAGCTTCAAACATTCTAAGATAATTTTTTGTTTAGCTTGATAATATTATGATTTCTACTCTCTACTTTATTATCTTAAAAGCAATATAATTTATACAAGCTTTTCTTAGAATAAGGTAGATTATTAAAATAAGCAAATATAACTAAAAGGCTAGAACATATTTCTTGTAGTTGGAGCTATCTAATTGGATAGCCTTTAAATATTCAGATATTTATAAATTTATATATATAGAGTTTTATCTTTTAGACTCTATCTTAAAATAGCGTGTATTATATAAGCTATATCTTAACTACTTTATCTTTACTTTATGGTAACTCTAATGTGTTTGTAAGCTCCTAATGCATTCTTTTTATATTCTCATATACTTTCAATTTATATATGTTTATTTTAGAATCTTTTATATTTGTGTCTTTAACATCTTTATCCTATTTTTCCTTAATTTCAAGTACCATCAAAGTTAATAAGAATATTAATCCTTTTTAGCCTGATTCAAGGGTATAATAGACTTAATTACAGTAAGCTTAAATAACCAAAAAATAGTTTTGCTTAGCAACTGTTCCTCTTATAAATCTATTCCTATCTAGTTTTTGAAAAACTCCAAATAGGTAAATAAATTAAATAATTAAGTGATAAGAGCTAAAATATCTTACCAAAAGTGCTAAATATCTATCAATTAGATACCTTCTTTGCAATTTCCACTAACCAGTTACTTTTTAAAAGCTTTTTAATCCCTGACTTATCACTTCCTAGCAGGATAGTTGGAAGAGAAAGTGAATATAGTTAAGCTAAATAGATAAAAGGGAAGACATATATATAATTTAATAAGATGAATTTATTAAAAGTTAAATACTATAATTTAAAAATGTAGCCCATTAAGTTACTATACCTCTTTATACCTGCTTCCTGCCTTTCTATTATATTTTACCTCTACATCATCACCTCTTAGTACAATATTACTATCATATTAGTTGAGAACTAACACTAGAAATATCAATCTGTTCCTTCAAATTTTGAACAAATCTAAATGGCTTTGAATATTTCAAATTAGTAAGATATAGCCTTTAATGAAGAAAAGTTAAGCTAAATATAAGATATTAGATAGAAAAAGACCAATTAAGAGGAATATTAGTAAAACGAAACTCAGCTAATTGGATGGGATAAAATTAAAACTTTAATAAAGAAGAAAAATATCAAAGTCCCATAATAAACAACCAGCTACTCTAAGATTTATTAATAAAACAACACTATCCAAGAGTAAAATTATTTAAATATATTGAAAACTTTATAATCAGATTAAAGTGTTCTAGACAGCAATAACTTTAATAAAACAGAACAAGTTACCTTAAAAAATTAGACAATGGTAAACTAAACTTTAAATACAAATTATATTGATAAAAATAAACAATAAGAGTACTCTTAAAAAGTTAAGAAAGCTATTGTTTAGTAGATGTAAAAAAAAATTATTATTCCTTAAAGTAAATTCCTTATAAGTTTGAAAAAAGATTAGTAGTTCATTATCCATGGACCTTTTCGCTCCTTTGACTTTCCTGAACTCTATATTTCTGTATGAGTTAAGTTTAAATTTAGTGACTTAAACTTTTAAAATAATATACCTTTGTCTTTCAATTAAAGCTAAGAAAACTCTACTGAAAAAGAATATTAATAACGTTTTGCTATTCTAGGAAATAAAATGGAAGGCTGTGATTCCTTTAGCTATACCTGAGGTTATTTCTTATATCTTGTGTATTCTAATCAAAAATGAACTATTACACTTGAAACTGGATCTGATAGAGGATGCAATTATTATGATACTTAGATTGAAATAAAACAAAATTAATGATACAATATCTAGTTAGTGCTAACAGCTTTAGGAACTTCTTTCTTTGATGTATAAGAAAACTCTAAACATCCAAAAGCTTAAATAAAAATACATGATAAATTGATTAAAATAGAGGATTAGGATTATTATAGACTAATGTAAACAGCTATAAGATTCAGAATAGGAGCTTAGGTAATAAAGAAATACAGTCCAGAAGTAGGAAACAATGAAATAGTAGGAAATCTTAATCCTTTAGAGTTTAAGAGTTTATATTTTTCTACTTAGTATAATCTATTAAACTAAGGTTTTAACTAAGAAACAGCTTCTTTAAATTCTATATTGGAATTTTACAAAAAATAGCCAGTAAAAGGAAAATATTATAATTTCTTACCCAGCAAAGAAAATTAGAGATTTTTTCTTAGAGATGTATATAAAATAGGAAAATATCATTACGGATAAGTTGCTTAGTCTAACTTTCTTTAAATGGTTTGAGATTGAAGAGTATGCTTACCTTATACTTTTAACTAATGATATCCTGAAATTTATGAATAAGTAAAAAAAGAATATGATGCTTATATAAAAAGATTTAATCTTAGTATAGAAACACTTTATCCTATAGTAACCCCTGCTTATAAAAGACATAACATTTTAAGATAAACTTTATAGCATATGGAAAGAGCAGATGGAATAAACTAGACTATAATAATAATATCTTAAGATGGTAATTCATCAGAGGTTTTAGATGTCATAAAAGAATTTAAAAATAGAGGAATTTTAAATATTATTTATGTAATGCATCCTAAAACAGAAACTCCTTAAGATTTTAAGAACTGGAAAAGGGATGGAGAGTTTCAATGTGCATCAAATGCTTTTTTTCTTCTCAATCTTACATTTGAGTATCTAAAAGCAAAATCAGTTTTATGATGTGAAGATGATATATATCAGTCCGTTGATTTTTTCGAGTATAGTAAGTGAATGAATAGAGAGTTTATTCATAATGATAAGTATGGGAAGAGAATAGGTGCAGTGTCAATAACAAACTATGCTAGAAATGTTACAAACAATTAATCTCTGTATTAAGTATGATTTGATAGGCCAAATTGGCACTGAAATTTTATACTTCCAAATTATATTTGGAAGGAACTAAAGAGTGTATTTGTTCCTTGCGATTGAATTCTCAGAGCATTTTGGCATTTTAATTTAAATTTAAGGAAAACTTTTATAAGTCCTGCGATTCCTAGAGGAAAGCATATAACTTGAAGTCACATCGATGGTGTTCATTCTAAAGATTTGAACCCTGAGAGTTAAAAGTAACTAGAAGTAATGATCTAATATTTATAATTAATAGATTTCAAACTGAATTACACAAATTAGAAACCCGAGATTTTGCTTTAGCTCAATAGTACAATTTTAAAAACAACTTAGACCTATTCTTGGGATTTTTTAATGAGAATATATAAAGGAAGAATTTGAATTATTTTAATACTTTTAATTAAAATTTAAAGTTTATTTTTTCTCTAAGTAGTTATTATATATATTAGCTACTTTATATATCATTAAATTTTAACTGATACAATCGACATGATTTTTTTTATATATTTCTAAATTTTTTTTAGTTACTCTAAGCTTCTTTTTATCCTTCTTTTTCATTTTTTAAATTTAGCCTATTAAATGATTTTGATTAATAAGTTTAATAATTGATTATATTAAGACTAGAAGTAAGGAATATATCATATAATTAATTAATTTATCATTCTAAATAGTTACTTCATATAGTTAATATATTTAGCCTATAAATTCTTAATTTGTGGTATTTCTTACTTGATTATATCTTTCTTTTCTCTTCTGTGACTCTTACTAAGCTACTTTTATTTATATTCAATTATTTCTCTGAAAATCTATCTCTTAATTCCACATCGAGCTCTTTTTAAGTGGATATAAAATTTTGGAGATCTTGTTTAAAAAGTAGTTTATAAGCAAAATCTGATTAAATATGATCTAACTTGTTCTCTCTTTTATTAATAGAAATTACTTATATAAAGGTAGTTTCTAGTTCTTTCCAAGTCTTTTTATTATTCTCTGTTACCTATTATAGTAAGAATAGACTATTAATCTCTTATTATAATAATTATGGAAAGAGTCTAATTATTCAGTTAAGAGGCAAAGTTATTGCTTTACTGCTTTTAACTAAGCTTTTTCTTACTTTGTCTCTACACCTCTATTTACACTTTAATATAGATAATAAGTTTAATTTAACATTCTATTTAATATAATTTGCTTATAGCTCTATTTTAATTTCATAACTGAGCAAACTTCTTATACACTGTATTTAACTCCTTAGTTATACTCTTTAGCTTTCAATTTAAACCTATATTTATAAAAACTCTCCTAAAATAATTCCATAACGAGGCTTAACTTAAAGATTTATTTTTAAGTATGTTAAGAAATTATTAAAAACTAAATCAAGATAAGCTGAGAGTTCTGGTATTAACAGTTGATTAAAGTCTAGGGAAGATAGAATTTGCTTATTTCAGCCTTTATTTTATCCATATTAATTATATATATAGCAGCTACCATATTAAGTAGGATCTACATATAAAAGGCTATGGTACTGTTAGATATTTTATATGTTTCTGAGTTAATTAAAAGTAATACAAATCTCTTATGGATAAATCTATGGGCATATTTAGAATAAAATTTAATATTCATGCTTATCTTATAAAGTCATAGTGATTTAAATATCATCTTAATAGATGCAACTTTTTAGATTTTAGCTGTGTATTCAATATTAAGAGATAAAAATAGTTAAGAATTAAAATTATAGTACCATAGGCTTAGTTAACTAATATCAGCTGATTATTAGATCTTTTATATTCATTATACTAACTATTTCTAGGATTATTTTAAGAGACGGAGTCTTAAGCAATATTTATTTGATCCTTACTGCTAAAGCTTTATTAAAGAATTAGCTATATCTAATAAGCTTTATTATTGTATAGAATTTATATTATAATCTAAAGTATACAACTTGCTTTCTTAGTATCAAGTCAATTGTTAGTTATGAGGTTGTGGTGGGTAAAGTGCTAGTTTTTATCAGACTAATGAAATTAGTTATTTAATCAACTCTTAAAGAGAGATAATTAAGATACATTTACCCTTTAGTTTGCTATTTTAGAAAGCCTTGCTTAAGGTATAATTTTACTGGATCTTATACCCTTTTTGTTAAAATTTATAGATGATACCATACTAACCTCTTTATTTAGTCGATTCACTCATTAAAGGTTTTACAAAACGAAACTTTTGAAAGATAAAGATTAAATATTTTAAGTGCTGTTTAATATTAAAAAAATAGAATAATAATTAGATTTAAACCTACCAAGCATCTCTTTTAAGGCAAGCTTTAGTTATTATGGATAAAAAGACCTCTTATATAGCATAATAGCTTGCTCTTGAAATACTTTAACAAAGCTTAAGCATGCCATTATTAAAGGATGAGATGTTCTTATAGTTCTGCTTTCATTTGGCAAAGTCTGTATTTTTTATATATTCAATGCATTTAGATTGGAATTTAAATGATATCCTTCTTCCAAGGGTTTTTCAGCAGAAGAATTGAGTTATTAGACTCCTACTCTGATAAGGTTTAATTTAAAAATAGTTTGTATTTAAATTTGATTGTGTCTATAGATAAAATGCAATTATGATAATGGTATCTGATATTAAGTCAGTTTCTAGTATATTTAATTTTCTATATAACTTTTTATTTTCAAAAGTTATAAAGCTTACTAGTACTTTTCACATAGCACTCACTAGAAACCATAAATTAATATTTCAATTAAGGAAATATCTTTATATTCAAAGCTTATGACTTAATTTAAATCAAGCTTATACATTAAACATTCTAAAATTATTTTAATGCTTGTATCAGCTCAATCAAAATTAATACTAGCTATTTAATCATAATTACACCAAACAGCTACAGTAAATAGAGATATTTATTAAGCTTTAATTGCCTTATAAACTAAAAAATTTTAATCTTTTAAGGAGGCTAAATAATAAGATCATACCAAGGAAGGAAATTAAGCTATAAATTAAAATTTATTTACCTAAGTGGTAAAAGCTTAAGTGATTATCTTTAAACTTTATAAGTTGTACATATTAATACTTCTATTTATTTTGGTTTTCTTTATTCATAAATAGAATTTCGTTACTCAACTTAAATAATAATACTTAAAACAAAAATTAATTATAATCACTAAAATACCTTAGATATAGTATGAAAAATCACTTCAAACTACTTACTACACATATTCGATAGTAACCAACTTTAATCTATCTTGCCAGATACTAAATGGTAATTCAATTCCTTGCGTTATAGAAATTATAATCAAATATAATTAAATGATAAACCAAACAATCCAGATTGAAATGTAATTAAATAATATGGATTATATTCCTAACACTTTAACAAGAAATTCTTGTGAATGCTTTTTTAAACTCTACACTAAAGCTAGAAATTGCTGCTTTCTTTTTATGTTCTTTATTTATTTCCCATTGGCTTAACTTTATAAATCTTAGTTCTTATTTCTATTTAATTCTTTCTATCTAGTTCTAGCTATAATTTGATATCCACTAATTTTTATATTTTTAGTTTTTTATGATTCAGCTGCAAATAATGCTATTAAATTTATTTATTTTGCTTATTTAATTAAATAAATTTAGTACATAAAATCTCTATTAACCTCTCACAACAAGGCGTATAATTATTGCTTAAACTTGAGCAAATTTATCTTATAATATCCTTTTGATTAATGGATAAAATTTCTTGCTTATGCTTATTTATTATTTCATTGATGTAGTTTAAAAGATCAATAGAATTCAATCATTTTTAGAATATATTTAACTTGCAATCTCTTAAATTACGTAAATTATTACTAGTATGTTCTTCATAATGTCTTATCTACTTTAGTTCAAATTTTATTACTATTTATCGAAAAGCTTCTAATTTATCAGTAAAAAGTTATTCCATTTTACATTTCTTCTTTTAGTTATTCTCTGAGTAAAGTTTTTACGAATCTTTCTGATTCACTGTAACTATTCTATTTGAAGTTATTTAACAGTTATAAATGTTGGAATAGCTTTTGCAAATACCCTTCTATTGATTTTCTAATTTTTTATTTATATATTAAATATTATATTTTATCATTATAATTTAAATAAATTGGTAGAAGCTAACTAGGAAAGCTTAAATACTCTTATCACCTTTAATTATATTTTATGTTAATCTAATAAACTTTTCGTCTCATACTTATTTAGCTATTATAAGCATCTAGCTCTTTAGCATTTTCTCCTCTCTATTTTAAGTATTTTAGTTGCTTGTAATCATAGCTTAGATTATCAAAATATTTCCATTGATTTAGTTGGTTAATTATTACTTATAATTATGTAGTTAATTTGTGTAGTTAGACATATTTATTAACAATCAGGTAGCAAATTATAAGGTTTGCTTTAACTATTCTTATCATGAAGTTTAGTTTAAAATCTATTTAATTTATTCCTATTTCTTAGAAAGCCACCTTATTATTCTTAAGCTTAATCTGCATCTCTTAATTTTAAGCTGGTAATATTTAAACAATCTTTTGTATTACCGCAATTCATTATTTTACTACTAAGTTCCCTAAATTAAAGCTAATTTCATTCTCAATCAATTTTTCTGATTTTCTGATTTTCTATTTGTAATTTCCTATAAAGCAACACTAGCTTCTTTAATTACTTTCTTCTATGATTTTCACTGCCTTATTGAAAATCACCTCAAAGAATTAGTTTATTTTGCTGGCGTCACATCCTTAAAAGGTTAAAGTTTATGGCTAATCATTAGCCTTTTCCTTTTATTTTATTTTCCCTTGATTTTACTGTTGTAAAATTATTTTTATATGACTTAAATAATCTCGTCCTGGTCTAAATTTTAAGCTTTAGTAATTTCGTAATCTATTATAATTTTAATTTCCTTCTTAGTTACTAATATATTTTAATGACATCCTTAGTTTCCTAAAAATGCATGATTTAGATATTAATCATTAAAAAAGTAAGTCATTGACTTTATCAGTCTAATATATCACTTTTCATTTAATCTTAACTTTATTTTTTATTTAAGATTTAAAAAGTTGATTGAAGTAAAAGAACCAAAGCTAAGCTAAAATCTAACCTTTAAGAAATAAATAAAAGCTTATTTATTTTATTTGCTCTAAAGTTCAAAAGCTTTAACTTAATAGTTGTATGTAAGAATAAATACGTTTTAAGAAATACCTAAATGTGGAAATTTATTAATTACTGTTTTTCTTTAAGATATATATTTATAATCTTTGAGCTGTAAGTGGATAGTAGAAAAGATAGTTAGATGAAATTTAAGATTTAGGAGTATTTTAACTAATTTCGATTCAGTCTTGATTTTCTTATATTGACTAATATTTATATCTCTTCTTCTAGTTTTCTAATTATCTGTTAGTTAGGCTACTTTTATATAGCATCTTTTATTCATCATGAAGCTATTATCTCTAGTTATGTTCATCTCTTCTTCTCCTGTACTTATTACTATATTCTACTTTTGTTTGCTTATTCAATTAAATTTTTTTAAAGTGTCATCATTTATTTAATAGGTAAAGTCCAATTACTCAGTTCATTAACTATTTTAATTTAATTCTAAATACTATTTTCAGTATCTTAAATCAAGCATTAGAGTTGGTTTTCTAATTTCTAAATACTCAATCTTCCTTACTACGTCACTTACATTCTACCTACCTTCCGAAAGGTATCCTTATATAACGCTATAAAATAGTTTGGCTTAATATTTTATGACTACATTATCAAGAGGATTATGTTAAAAATATTAATGAGGATACATAACTAAATCTTAGCTCTGAATTAAGAACTTTATGATAAACATATTCACTATGGTTCCCTTTTAGTATAAAGGAAATAATAATAGTGACTTATATTTATTTACTTAGATATGTTTTAACTTCTTTTTAAGCACCTATTTTTAATATTAATATTTGTATCTTTAGCTTTATATCCTCCTGATTCGTTTTCTATTCTAATGAAGAAGATTTAAAAATACTTATTTGAAACTTATTTTGCTTGAGTTATTTGTCTAAATTAAGTTCCTTATTAAAGTGTTAAAATGAATACTTTCTTGATTATATTCAAAGTTTTTATCATTATATTACTATGTTTATAAACCTTAAGGTGTAAATATAGAACTTAAAGCATTAAGATTAAATGAAATTGCATGATGAAGATGATTATTGTACAACTATTTTCTATTTTATCAGATTTCCCTTTAATTAGCTATTCCTATTTCTTCATTTCAACTTAGAATTTATTATTCTAATTTAATCTTCTAGTTCTTAGACTTTATGATATACTTATTCTTTTAATTAAAGCTTTTCTACTAATTTATTGGCTTAAGTTTAATTAATTGCTAAGCTGATTCTTTTATAGATTATGGAAAACTGAGAATATAATATATTTAATAACTTAATCTTATATTTAGTCTCTTGCTATCATTATACTTATCACATTTCAAATTCTTTTTTCATATCTGATTGACTTGCTTTATCTACTTGATACTCTTTTTATATATAACTCCTCAACCTTTAACTTAGCTACTGCAAACTTCATAATCAAATTTATCTTTTTATCTTGCTTTAACTATATTCGCTTTTTAAAAGCCCCTCTCTTTGAAGCTTTAATTCTTTGTTAATGCTTCCATCTCTTTAATATAGCTAAAGATACTTCCTTGAGTATTGCTTAGCCTTCTGTATTTAAAAGTCTTTATCTCTTAACTAATCTATAGATCTATTTACTTTAGCTTCGCTTTTTTTTAATTAAAGGAGTTTTTTAATAATGCAAACCTCTAAGCTCCTCTAACTCTTTGCTGCTCTAAGCTGTCTTTCAATACTGGCTTACCTCTATATCATAGTCTCTTAGTTTCAAATACAGATACTTTTCATTGAAAAGAACGATTAGAACTAGAAGGCTGTTCCTCAAATAGAGAAAATTCAAAAAGTTTTAAATATATCAAAACAGCAGAGAAATATAACCTAGGCAAGTAGCAATCTAGATAGAATGGTATAAGCTTAGTAGGTTAGCACTGAATAAGAAGGATTAAAATAGAACGGAACGAAGATATTTTAGTATGAGAGAAATAAATTTTTCATTAAAAAGAAAACTAAAGAAAAACCTGCCTCTTAGTAGAGCTATAGTAGTTAAGATTTTAATATGAAAAAGAAGAAGGAAATCTTAAGTAGTATAATAAAAGCTTAGGGTACCTAAATATTTAAGTTGGTGATTAATAGCAGAGGTTAAATAATACTCTTAAGATAAAAAAATAAATAATCAAAGTTCTCTTTAGTCAACAAATATTAGTATCAAAGGATACACTTAAGCAGTTAAAAATAATAATTAGAAGAAAATGAAGCTTTAAAAAGAATAGCAGTCCAATAATAAGCATATATACAAGAAAAAAATTCCTTCTTAAACTGATTTCCTTATAAGTTTGAAAAAAGATTAGTAGTTCATTATCCATGGACCTTTTCGCTCCTTTGACTTCCCTGAACTCTATATTTCTGTATGAGTTAAGTTTAAATTTAGTGACTTAAACCTTTAAAATAATATACCTTTGTCTTTCAATTAAATCTTAGAAAACTTTACTGAAAAAGAATATTAATAACGTTTTGCTATTCTAGGAAATAAAATGGAAGGCTGTGATTCCTTTAGCTATACTTGGGGCTATTTCTTATACCTTGTGTATTCTAATCAAAAATGAACTATTACACTTGAAACTGGATCTGATAGAGGATGCAATTATTATGATACTTAGATTGAAATAAAACAAAATTAATGATACAATATCTAGTTAGTGTTAACAGCTTTAGGAACTTCTTTCTTTGATGTATAAGAAAATGCTAAACATCCAAAAGCTTAAATAAAAATAAATGATAAAATTGATTAAAATAGAGGATTAGGATTATTATAGACTAATGTAAACAGCTATAAGATTTAGAATAGGAGCTTAGGTAGTAAAGAAATATCATCCAGAAGTAGGAAACAATGAATTAGTAGGAAATCTTAATCCTTTAGAGTTTAGGAATTTCTTTTTTTCTACTTAGTATAATCTATTAAACTAAGGTTTTAACTAAGAAACTGCTTCTTTAAATTCTATTCATGAATTTTACAAAAAATAGCCAGTAAAAGGAAAATATTACGCATTTTTACCCAGCAAAGAAAATTAGAGATTTTTTCTTAGAGATGTATATAAAATAGGAAAATATCATTACGGATAAGTTGCTTAATCTAACTTTCTTAAATGGCTTGAGATAGAAGAGAATGTTTGCCTTATACTTTTAATTAATGATATCCTGATATTTATGAATAAGTCAAAAAAGAATATAAAGCATTTATAGAGAGATTTAAACTTAATGTGGAAGAACTCTATCCAATAGTCATACCTGTTTTTAAAAGGCATTTAGTATTATAGAAAACTTTATAGCATATAGAAAGAGCAGATGGAATAAACTAGACCATTATAATAATTTCTTAAGATGGAAACTCACCATAGGTCTTAAATATCATAAATTAGTTTAAAAATAGAGGAATTTTAAATATTATTCATGTAATGCATCCTAGAACGGAGATTCCTTTAGATATTTAAACTTATTATAAAAAAATTTTTAAATTGGAATAGAGATGGAGAGTTTTACTGTGCTTAAAATGCTTTTTTCTTGCTCAATCTTACTTTCGAACATCTAAAAGCAAATCAGTTTTATGATGTGAAGATGATGTTTATTAGTCCGTTGATTTTTTCGAGTATAGTAAGTGAATGAATAGAGAATTTATTCATAATGATAAGTATGGGAAAAGAATAGGTGCAGTGTCAATAACAAACTATGCTAGAAATGTTACAAACAATTAATCTCTGCATTAAGTATGATTTGATAGGCCAAAATGGCACTGAAATTTTATAGTTCCAAATTATATTTGGAAGGAATTAAAGAGTGTATTTGTTCCTTGTGATTGAATTCTCAGAGCATTTTGGCATTTCAATATAAATTTAAGGAAAACTTTTGTAAGTCCTGCGATTCCAAGAGGAAAGCATGCAACTTGAAGTCACAATGATAGTGTTCACTCTAAAAGTTTTAATCTTGCACTCTATAAAAATCTAGAAAAAATTACTAAAACTTTATAATTAATAGATTTCCAAGTGAATTACACAAATTAGAGACCTGAGATTTTGCTTTAGTTCGATAGTACAATTTTGAAAACAACAGATACCTTTTCGTGGGATTTTCTGATGAAAGTATACAAAGGAAAGATTTGAATTAATTATAACTTTTATATTATATTTAAAGCTTTATACTCTTTATTTAATTATATACATATTCAATCTATATTCATACTTTAAATGATAAAAGCTAACTCATATAACTTCTTAGTTAATACAAGTTATAATAATGAAGATATTTGTTAAGGTATTTCTACCTTCTTGATTATAACTAACTAAGTTTATAATAAAGATTTTGATAGTTAGTATGAGAGTATAACTATAATGAGTAAATCTTAGAGTGCTAATATATCTTATATTCCTATTAAACTAGAAGAATACATAAGATATCAATAAGAGTATGATAAAGTAACTTTTATATTAGAGTTATCAAAGTAATATGATAGAGTTCTTTAGATCTATTACAATTCCTAAAGAAGAAAAGGTAATTTTATAAGTATAGAATGCTTATCTTAGCTTATTTATTCTTTTAATTTTGGTAAAAAAGAATATGGATTAGTATCTTATAACTAGCTTCTTAATTATGTGGATTTTACTTATGAATATGTATTTTATTGGTTTTGCTCAATCATATAGTTTAAATAATTTCTCATTCTTTTCTCCTTATCTATTCCTAAGTTATTTATACTATTTAGACTAAAAATTTGCTTATGAATATATCTTCTTAGAAATTAATCTATGAGTATGGCCATAAATTCACTTTAATATGAAGAATGAAATTTAAGGCAATGTGAAAATAATAAAGTCTTAGGTTAAGTTAATGATAAAGATTTGCATAAAGCTAGCTAAACCAATTCTAAAGATATTAGTTGATGCTGATTAGAGTAGAAAATTATTTGTTTTTATAGAACATTTTTGATTAATAATCTTAAATATATAAGAAAATATATTTAGCATTACTCATAAAAAGAAATCAAAGGACTAGCTTTTCACGGAAAAAGCTTTGCAATATTTAACAAGTACCCTTTAAATCTTGGTAGAAAATAATTTAGTTC
>CAMPDV010006391.1:0-22256 GCA_946699065.1 Loxodes magnus | reverse complement strand
GTTTTAAAGAGTATGCTTTGAGAAGTTATAAGTATTTTGAAAAGTGAAGGAGTAAGTAAGAAAAGAAGATAGAATTTCAGTTTTAAAGAGTATGCTTTGAGAAGTTATAAGTATTTGGAAAAGTGAAGAAGTTATAGTAAGAAAGAAGATAGAATTTCAGTTTTAAAGAGTATGCTTTGAGAAGTAATAAGTATTTTAAAAGTGAAGGAGTAAAGTAAGAAAAGAAGATAGAATTTCAGTTTTAAAGAGTATGTTTTGAGAAGTAATAAGTATTTGAAAAGTGAAGAAGTATAGTAAGAAAAGAAGATAGAATTTTAGTTTTAAAGAGTATGCTTTGAGAAGTTATAAGTATTTTGAAAAGTGAAGGAGTAAAGTAAGAAAAGAAGATAGAATTTCAGTTTTAAAGAGTATGCTTTGAGAAGTAATAAGTATTTGGAAAAGTGAAGAAGTAAAGAAAGAAAAGAAGATAGAATTTCAGTTTTAAAGAGTATGCTTTGAGAAGTAATAAGTATTTTGAAAAGTGAAGAAGTAGAGTAAGAAAAGAAGATAGAATTTCAGTTTTAATGAGTATGCTTTGAGAAGTTATAAGTATTTTGAAAAGTGAAGGAGTAAAGTAAGAAAAGAAGATAGAATTTCAGTTTTAAAGAGTATGTTTTGAGAAGTAATAAGTATTTGGAAAAGTGAAGAAGTAGAGTAAGAAAAGAAGATAGAATTTCAGTTTTAAAGAGTATGTTTTGAGAAGTTATAAGTATTTTGAAAAGTGAAGGAGTAAAGTAAGAAAAGAAGATAGAATTTCAGTTATAAAGAGTATGCTTTGAGAAGTAATAAGTATTTGGAAAAGTGAAGAAGTAGAGTAAGAAAAGAAGATAGAATTTCAGTTTTAAAGAGTATGTTTTGAGAAGTAATAAGTATTTGGAAAAGTGAAGAAGTAGAGTAAGAAAAGAAGATAGAATTTCAGTTTTAAAGAGTATGCTTTGAGAAGTTATAAGTATTTTGAAAAGTGAAGAAGTAAAGTAAGAAAAGAAGATAGAATTTCAGTTTTAAAGAGTATGCTTTGAGAAGTAATAAGTATTTGGAAAAGTGAAGAAGTAGAGTAAGAAAAGAAGATAGAATTTCAGTTTTAAAGAGTATGCTTTGAGAAGTTTATAAGTATTTTGAAAAGCGAAGAAGTAAAGTAAGAAAAGAAGATAGAATTTCAGTTTTAAGATCAAGCTCTTAAAATAATAAGTATTTAGAAAAGTGAAGAAGTAAAGTAAGAAAAGAAGATAGAATTTCAGTTTTAAAGAGTATGTTTTGAGAAGTTATAAGTATTTTGAAAAGTGAAGAAGTAGAGTAAGAAAAGAAGATAGAATTTCAGTTTTAAGATCAAGCTCTTAAAATAATAAGTATTTAGAAAAGTGAAGAAGTATAGTAAGAAAAGAAGATAGAATTTCAGTTTTAATAGTATGTTTGAGAAGTAATAAGTATTGGAAAAGTGAAGAAGTAAAGTAAGAAAAGAAGATAGAATTTCAGTTTTAAAGAGTATGCTTTGAGAAGTAATAAGTATTTGGAAAAGTGAAGAAGTAAAGTAAGAAAAGAAGATAGAATTTCAGTTTTAAAGAGTATGTTTTGAGAAGTTATAAGTATTTTGAAAAGTGAAGGAGTAAAGTAAGAAAAGAAGATAGAATTTCAGTTTTAAAGAGTATGCTTTGAGAAGTAATAAGTATTTTGAAAAGTGAAGAAGTAAAGTAAGAAAAGAAGATAGAATTTCAGTTTTAAAGAGTATGCTTTGAGAAGTAATAAGTATTTTGAAAAGTGAAGAAGTAGAGTAAGAAAAGAAGATAGAATTTCAGTTTTAATGAGTATGCTTTGAGAAGTTATAAGTATTTTGAAAAGTGAAGGAGTAAAGTAAGAAAAGAAGATAGAATTTCAGTTTTAAAGAGTATGTTTTGAGAAGTAATAAGTATTGGAAAAGTGAAGAAGTAAAGTAAGAAAAGAAGATAGAATTTCAGTTTTAAAGAGTATGCTTTGAGAAGTTATAAGTATTTTGAAAAGTGAAGAAGTAGAGTAAGAAAAGAAGATAGAATTTCAGTTTTAAAGAGTATGCTTTGAGAAGTTATAAGTATTTTGAAAAGTGAAGGAGTAAAGTAAGAAAAGAAGATAGAATTTCAGTTTTAAGATCAAGCTCTTAAAATAATAAGTATTTGGAAAAGTGAAGAAGTAAAGTAAGAAAAGAAGATAGAATTTCAGTTTTAAAGAGTATGTTTTGAGAAGTAATAAGTATTTGGAAAAGTGAAGAAGTAAAGTAAGAAAAGAAGATAGAATTTCAGTTTTAAAGAGTATGCTTTGAGAAGTAATAAGTATTTTGAAAAGCGAAGAAGTAAAGTAAGAAAAGAAGATAGAATTTCAGTTTTAAGATCAAGCTCTTAAAATAATAAGTATTTAGAAAAGTGAAGAAGTAAAGTAAGAAAAGAAGATAGAATTTCAGTTTTAAAGAGTATGTTTTGAGAAGTAATAAGTATTTGGAAATGTGAAGAAGTAAAGTAAGAAAAGAAGATAGAATTTCAGTTTTAAAGAGTATGCTTTGAGAAGTAATAAGTATTTGGAAAAGTGAAGGAGTAAAGTAAGAAAAGAAGATAGAATTTCAGTTTTAAAGAGTATGCTTTGAGAAGTAATAAGTATTTTGAAAAGTGAAGAAGTAAAGTAAGAAAAGAAGATAGAATTTCGGTTTTAAAGAGTATGCTTTGAGAAGTAATAAGTATTTGGAAAAGTGAAGAAGTAGAGTAAGAAAAGAAGATAGAATTTCAGTTTTAATGAGTATGCTTTGAGAAGTTATAAGTATTTTGAAAAGTGAAGGAGTAAAGTAAGAAAAGAAGATAGAATTTCAGTTTTAAAGAGTATGCTTTGAGAAGTAATAAGTATTTTGAAAAGTGAAGAAGTAAAGTAAGAAAAGAAGATAGAATTTCAGTTTTAAAGAGTATGCTTTGAGAAGTAATAAGTATTTTGAAAAGTGAAGAAGTAAAGTAAGAAAAGAAGATAGAATTTCAGTTTTAAAGAGTATGCTTTGAGAAGTTATAAGTATTTTGAAAAGTGAAGAAGTAAAGTAAGAAAAGAAGATAGAATTTCAGTTTTAAAGAGTATGCTTTGAGAAGTAATAAGTATTTTGAAAAGTGAAGGAGTAAAGTAAGAAAAGAAGATAGAATTTCAGTTTTAAAGAGTATGCTTTGAGAAGTTATAAGTATTTTGAAAAGTGAAGAAATAAAGTAAGAAAAGAAGATGGAATTTCAGTTTTAAAGAGTATGCTTTGAGAAGTAATAAGTATTTAGAAAAGTGAAGAAGTAAAGTAAGAAAAGAAGATAGAATTTCAGTTTTAAAGAGTATGCTTTGAGAAGTTATAAGTATTTTGAAAAGTGAAGGAGTAAAGTAAGAAAAGAAGATAGAATTTCAGTTTTAAAGAGTATGCTTTGAGAAGTTATAAGTATTTGGAAAAGTGAAGAAGTATAGTAAGAAAAGAAGATAGAATTTCAGTTTTAAAGAGTATGCTTTGAGAAGTAATAAGTATTTTTAAAAGTGAAGGAGTAAAGTAAGAAAAGAAGATAGAATTTCAGTTTTAAAGAGTATGCTTTGAGAAGTAATAAGTATTTGGAAAAGTGAAGAAGTATAGTAAGAAAAGAAGATAGAATTTTAGTTTTAAAGAGTATGCTTTGAGAAGTTATAAGTATTTTGAAAAGTGAAGGAGTAAAGTAAGAAAAGAAGATAGAATTTCAGTTTTAAAGAGTATGCTTTGAGAAGTAATAAGTATTTGGAAAAGTGAAGAAGTAAAGTAAGAAAAGAAGATAGAATTTCAGTTTTAAAGAGTATGCTTTGAGAAGTTATAAGTATTTTGAAAAGTGAAGAAGTAGAGTAAGAAAAGAAGATAGAATTTCAGTTTTAAAGAGTATGCTTTGAGAAGTTATAAGTATTTTGAAAAGTGAAGAAGTAAAGTAAGAAAAGAAGATAGAATTTCAGTTTTAAAGAGTATGTTTTGAGAAGTAATAAGTATTTGGAAAAGTGAAGAAGTAAAGTAAGAAAAGAAGATAGAATTTCAGTTTTAAAGAGTATGTTTTGAGAAGTAATAAGTATTTTGAAAAGTGAAGGAGTAAAGTAAGAAAAGAAGATAGAATTTCAGTTTTAAAGAGTATGCTTTGAGAAGTAATAAGTATTTTGAAAAGTGAAGAAGTAAAGTAAGAAAAGAAGATAGAATTTCAGTTTTAAAGAGTATGTTTTGAGAAGTAATAAGTATTTGGAAAAGTGAAGAAGTAGAGTAAGAAAAGAAGATAGAATTTCAGTTTTAAAGAGTATGCTTTGAGAAGTTATAAGTATTTTGAAAAGTGAAGAAGTAAAGTAAGAAAAGAAGATAGAATTTCAGTTTTAAAGAGTATGCTTTGAGAAGTAATAAGTATTTGGAAAAGTGAAGAAGTAGAGTAAGAAAAGAAGATAGAATTTCAGTTTTAAAGAGTATGCTTTGAGAAGTAATAAGTATTTGAAAAGTGAAGAAGTAAAGTAAGAAAAGAAGATAGAATTTCAGTTTTAAGATCAAGCTCTTAAAATAATAAGTATTTAGAAAAGTGAAGAAGTAAAGTAAGAAAAGAAGATAGAATTTCAGTTTTAAAGAGTATGTTTTGAGAAGTAATAAGTATTTGGAAAAGTGAAGAAGTAGAGTAAGAAAAGAAGATAGAATTTCAGTTTTAAAGAGTATGCTTTGAGAAGTTATAAGTATTTTGAAAAGTGAAGAAGTAAAGTAAGAAAAGAAGATAGAATTTCAGTTTTAAAGAGTATGCTTTGAGAAGTAATAAGTATTTGGAAAAGTGAAGAAGTAGAGTAAGAAAAGAAGATAGAATTTCAGTTTTAAAGAGTATGTTTTGAGAAGTAATAAGTATTTGGAAAAGTGAAGAAGTATAGTAAGAAAAGAAGATAGAATTTCAGTTTTAAAGAGTATGCTTTGAGAAGTAATAAGTATTTTGAAAAGCGAAGAAGTAAAGTAAGAAAAGAAGATAGAATTTCAGTTTTAAGATCAAGCTCTTAAAATAATAAGTATTTAGAAAAGTGAAGAAGTAAAGTAAGAAAAGAAGATAGAATTTCAGTTTTAAAGAGTATGCTTTGAGAAGTAATAAGTATTTTGAAAAGTGAAGAAATAAAGTAAGAAAAGAAGATAGAATTTCAGTTTTAAGATCAAGCTCTTAAAATAATAAGTATTTAGAAAAGTGAAGAAGTATAGTAAGAAAAGAAGATAGAATTTCAGTTTTAATAGTATGTTTTGAGAAGTAATAAGTATTTTGAAAAGTGAAGGAGTAAAGAAAGAAAAGAAGATAGAATTTCAGTTTTAAAGAGTATGCTTTGAGAAGTAATAAGTATTTGGAAAAGTGAAGAAGTAAAGTAAGAAAAGAAGATAGAATTTCAGTTTTAAAGAGTATGTTTTGAGAAGTAATAAGTATTTGGAAAAGTGAAGGAGTAAAGTAAGAAAAGAAGATAGAATTTCAGTTTTAAAGAGTATGCTTTGAGAAGTAATAAGTATTTTGAAAAGTGAAGAAGTAAAGTAAGAAAAGAAGATAGAATTTCAGTTTTAAAGAGTATGCTTTGAGAAGTAATAAGTATTTTGAAAAGTGAAGAAGTAGAGTAAGAAAAGAAGATAGAATTTCAGTTTTAATGAGTATGCTTTGAGAAGTTATAAGTATTTTGAAAAGTGAAGGAGTAAAGTAAGAAAAGAAGATAGAATTTCAGTTTTAAAGAGTATGTTTTGAGAAGTAATAAGTATTTGGAAAAGTGAAGAAGTAGAGTAAGAAAAGAAGATAGAATTTCAGTTTTAAAGAGTATGTTTTGAGAAGTTATAAGTATTTTGAAAAGTGAAGAAGTAAAGTAAGAAAAGAAGATAGAATTTCAGTTTTAAAGAGTATGCTTTGAGAAGTAATAAGTATTTTGAAAAGTGAAGAAGTAGAGTAAGAAAAGAAGATAGAATTTCAGTTTTAAAGAGTATGCTTTGAGAAGTTATAAGTATTTTGAAAAGTGAAGGAGTAAAGTAAGAAAAGAAGATAGAATTTCAGTTTTAAAGAGTATGCTTTGAGAAGTAATAAGTATTTGGAAAAGTGAAGAAGTATAGTAAGAAAAGAAGATAGAATTTCAGTTTTAAAGAGTATGCTTTGAGAAGTTATAAGTATTTTGAAAAGTGAAGGAGTAAAGTAAGAAAAGAAGATAGAATTTCAGTTTTAAAGAGTATGTTTTGAGAAGTAATAAGTATTTAGAAAAGTGAAGAAGTAAAGTAAGAAAAGAAGATAGAATTTCAGTTTTAAAGAGTATGCTTTGAGAAGTAATAAGTATTTGAAAAGTGAAGAAGTAAAGTAAGATAAGAAGATAGAATTTCAGTTTTAAAGAGTATGCTTTGAGAAGTAATAAGTATTTGGAAAAGTGAAGAAGTAAAGTAAGAAAAGAAGATAGAATTTCAGTTTTAAAGAGTATGCTTTGAGAAGTAATAAGTATTTGGAAAAGTGAAGAAGTAAAGTAAGAAAAGAAGATAGAATTTCAGTTTTAAAGAGTATGCTTTGAGAAGTAATAAGTATTTTGAAAAGTGAAGAAGTAAAGTAAGAAAAGAAGATAGAATTTCAGTTTTAAAGAGTATGCTTTGAGAAGTAATAAGTATTTTGAAAAGTGAAGGAGTAAAGTAAGAAAAGAAGATAGAATTTCAGTGTTAAGGAGTATGCTTTGAGAAGTAATAAGTATTTAGAAAAGTGAAGAAGTAAAGTAAGAAAAGAAGATAGAATTTCAGTTTTAAAGAGTATGCTTTGAGAAGTAATAAGTATTTTGAAAAGTGAAGAAATAAAGTAAGAAAAGAAGATAGAATTTCAGTTTTAAGATATGCTTTGAGAAGTAATAAGTATTTAGAAAAGTGAAGAAGTAAAGTAAGAAAAGAAGATAGAATTTCAGTTTTAAAGAGTATGCTTTGAGAAGTAATAAGTATTTGAAAAGTGAAGGAGTAAAGTAGAAAAGAAGATAGAATTTCAGTTTTAAAGAGTATGCTTTGAGAAGTAATAAGTATTTTGAAAAGTGAAGAAGTAAAGTAAGAAAAGAAGATAGAATTTCAGTTTTAAAGAGTATGTTTTGAGAAGTAATAAGTATTTTGAAAAGTGAAGGAGTAAAGTAAGAAAAGAAGATAGAATTTCAGTTTTAAAGAGTATTCTTTGAGAAGTAATAAGTATTTTGAAAAGTGAAGGAGTAAAGTAAGAAAAGAAGATAGAATTTCGGTTTTAAAGAGTATGCTTTGAGAAGTAATAAGTATTTTGAAAAGTGAAGAAGTAAAGTAAGAAAAGAATATAGAATTTCAGTGTTAAGGAGTATGCTTTGAGAAGTAATAAGTATTTAGAAAAGTGAAGAAAAAAAGTAAGAAAAGAAGATAGAATTTCAGTTTTAAAGAGTATGCTTTGAGAAGTTATAAGTATTTTGAAAAGTGAAGGAGTAAAGTAAGAAAAGAAGATAGAATTTCAGTTTTAAAGAGTATGTTTTGAGAAGTAATAAGTATTTGGAAAAGTGAAGAAGTAAAGTAAGAAAAGAAGATAGAATTTCAGTTTTAAAGAGTATGCTTTGAGAAGTTATAAGTATTTTGAAAAGTGAAGAAGTAGAGTAAGAAAAGAAGATAGAATTTCAGTTTTAAAGAGTATGCTTTGAGAAGTAATAAGTATTTTGAAAAGTGAAGAAGTAAAGTAAGAAAAGAAGATAGAATTTCAGTTTTAAAGAGTATGTTTTGAGAAGTAATAAGTATTTTGAAAAGTGAAGAAGTAAAGTAAGAAAAGAAGATAGAATTTCAGTTTTAAAGAGTATGCTTTGAGAAGTTATAAGTATTTTGAAAAGTGAAGAAGTAAAGTAAGAAAAGAAGATAGAATTTCAGTTTTAAAGAGTATGCTTTGAGAAGTAATAAGTATTTGGAAAAGTGAAGAAGTAAAGTAAGAAAAGAAGATAGAATTTCAGTTTTAAAGAGTATGCTTTGAGAAGTAATAAGTATTTTGAAAAGTGAAGAAGTAAAGTAAGAAAAGAAGATAGAATTTCAGTTTTAAAGAGTATGCTTTGAGAAGTAATAAGTATTTTGAAAAGTGAAGAAGTAAAGTAAGAAAAGAAGATAGAATTTCAGTTTTAAAGAGTATGTTTTGAGAAGTAATAAGTATTTTGAAAAGTGAAGAAGTAAAGTAAGAAAAGAAGATAGAATTTCAGTTTTAAGGAGTATGCTTTGAGAAGTAATAAGTATTTTGAAAAGTGAAGAAGTAAAGTAAGAAAAGAAGATAGAATTTCAGTTTTAAAGAGTATGCTTTGAGAAGTAATAAGTATTTTGAAAAGTGAAGAAGTAAAGTAAGAAAAGAAGATAGAATTTCAGTTTTAAAGAGTATGCTTTGAGAAGTAATAAGTATTTGGAAAAGTGAAGAAGTAGAGTAAGAAAAGAAGATAGAATTTCAGTTTTAAAGAGTATGCTTTGAGAAGTTATAAGTATTTTGAAAAGCGAAGAAGTAAAGTAAGAAAAGAAGATAGAATTTCAGTTTTAAAGAGTATGCTTTGAGAAGTTATAAGTATTTGGAAAAGTGAAGAAGTAAAGTAAGAAAAGAAGATAGAATTTCGGTTTTAAAGAGTATGCTTTGAGAAGTAATAAGTATTTGGAAAAGTGAAGAAGTAAAGTAAGAAAAGAAGATAGAATTTCGGTTTTAAAGAGTATGCTTTGAGAAGTAATAAGTATTTGGAAAAGTGAAGGAGTAAAGTAGAAAAGAAGATAGAATTTCAGTTTTAAAGAGTATGTTTTGAGAAGTTATAAGTATTTTGAAAAGTGAAGAAGTAAAGTAAGAAAAGAAGATAGAATTTCAGTTTTAAAGAGTATGTTTTGAGAAGTTATAAGTATTTGGAAAAGTGAAGAAGTAAAGTAAGAAAAGAAGATAGAATTTCAGTTTTAAAGAGTATGCTTTGAGAAGTAATAAGTATTTTGAAAAGTGAAGAAGTAAAGTAAGAAAAGAAGATAGAATTTCAGTTTTAAAGAGTATGCTTTGAGAAGTAATAAGTATTTGGAAAAGTGAAGGAGTAAAGTAAGAAAAGAAGATAGAATTTCAGTTTTAAAGAGTATGCTTTGAGAAGTAATAAGTATTTGGAAAAGTGAAGAAGTAAAGTAATAAAAGAAGATAGAATTTTAGTTTTAAAGAGTATGCTTTGAGAAGTTATAAGTATTTTGAAAAGCGAAGAAGTAAAGTAAGAAAAGAAGATAGAATTTCAGTTTTAAAGAGTATGCTTTGAGAAGTTATAAGTATTTGGAAAAGTGAAGGAGTAAAGTAAGAAAAGAAGATAGAATTTCGGTTTTAAAGAGTATGCTTTGAGAAGTAATAAGTATTTGGAAAAGTGAAGAAGTAAAGTAAGAAAAGAAGATAGAATTTCGGTTTTAAAGAGTATGCTTTGAGAAGTAATAAGTATTTGGAAAAGTGAAGGAGTAAAGTAGAAAAGAAGATAGAATTTCAGTTTTAAAGAGTATGTTTTGAGAAGTAATAAGTATTTTGAAAAGTGAAGAAGTAAAGTAAGAAAAGAAGATAGAATTTCAGTTTTAAAGAGTATGTTTTGAGAAGTTATAAGTATTTGGAAAAGTGAAGAAGTAAAGTAAGAAAAGAAGATAGAATTTCAGTTTTAAAGAGTATGTTTTGAGAAGTAATAAGTATTTTGAAAAGTGAAGAAGTAAAGTAAGAAAAGAAGATAGAATTTCAGTTTTAAAGAGTATGCTTTGAGAAGTAATAAGTATTTGGAAAAGTGAAGGAGTAAAGTAAGAAAAGAAGATAGAATTTCGGTTTTAAGGAGTATGCTTTGAGAAGTAATAAGTATTTGGAAAAGTGAAGAAGTAAAGTAATAAAAGAAGATAGAATTTTAGTTTTAAAGAGTATGCTTTGAGAAGTTATAAGTATTTTGAAAAGCGAAGAAGTAAAGTAAGAAAAGAAGATAGAATTTCAGTTTTAAAGAGTATGCTTTGAGAAGTTATAAGTATTTGGAAAAGTGAAGGAGTAAAGTAAGAAAAGAAGATAGAATTTCGGTTTTAAAGAGTATGCTTTGAGAAGTAATAAGTATTTGGAAAAGTGAAGGAGTAAAGTAGAAAAGAAGATAGAATTTTAGTTTTAAAGAGTATGCTTTGAGAAGTTATAAGTATTTTGAAAAGTGAAGAAGTAGAGTAAGAAAAGAAGATAGAATTTCAGTTTTAAAGAGTATGTTTTGAGAAGTAATAAGTATTTGGAAAAGTGAAGAAGTAAAGTAAGAAAAGAAGATAGAATTTCAGTTTTAAAGAGTATGTTTTGAGAAGTAATAAGTATTTTGAAAAGTGAAGAAGTAAAGTAAGAAAAGAAGATAGAATTTCGGTTTTAAAGAGTATGCTTTGAGAAGTAATAAGTATTTGGAAAAGTGAAGAAGTAAAGTAAGAAAAGAAGATAGAATTTCAGTTTTAAAGAGTATGTTTTGAGAAGTAATAAGTATTTGGAAAAGTTAAGAAGTAAAGTAAGAAAAGAAGATAGAATTTCAGTTTTAAAGAGTATGTTTTGAGAAGTAATAAGTATTTTGAAAAGTGAAGGAGTAAAGTAAGAAAAGAAGATAGAATTTCGGTTTTAAAGAGTATGCTTTGAGAAGTAATAAGTATTTGGAAAAGTGAAGGAGTAAAGTAGAAAAGAAGATAGAATTTCAGTTTTAAGGAGTTGCTTTGAGAAGTAATAAGTATTTGGAAAAGTGAAGAAGTAAAGTAAGAAAAGAAGATAGAATTTCAGTTTTAAAGAAGTATGCTTTGAGAAGTAATAAGTATTTTGAAAAGTGAAGAAGTAAAGTAAGAAAAGAAGATAGAATTTCGGTTTTAAAGAGTATGCTTTGAGAAGTAATAAGTATTTGGAAAAGTGAAGGAGTAAAGTAGAAAAGAAGATAGAATTTCAGTTTTAAAGAGTATGCTTTGAGAAGTTATAAGTATTTTGAAAAGCGAAGGAGTAAAGTAAGAAAAGAAGATAGAATTTCAGTTTTAAAGAGTATGTTTTGAGAAGTAATAAGTATTTTGAAAAGTGAAGAAGTAAAGTAAGAAAAGAAGATAGAATTTCGGTTTTAAGTAGTTGCTTTGAGAAGTAATAAGTATTTGGAAAAGTGAAGAAGTAAAATAAGAAAAGAAGATAGAATTTCAGTTTTAAGGAGTATGCTTTGAGAAGTTATAAGTATTTTGAAAAGCGAAGAAGTAAAGTAAGAAAAGAAGATAGAATTTCGGTTTTAAAGAGTATGCTTTGAGAAGTTATAAGTATTTTGAAAAGCGAAGAAGTAAAGTAAGAAAAGAAGATAGAATTTCAGTTTTAAGGAGTATGCTTTGAGAAGTAATAAGTATTTGGAAAAGTGAAGAAGTAAAGTAAGAAAAGAAGATAGAATTTCAGTTTTAAAGAGTATGCTTTGAGAAGTAATAAGTATTTTGAAAAGTGAAGAAGTAAAGTAAGAAAAGAAGATAGAATTTCAGTTTTAAAGAGTATGTTTTGAGAAGTAATAAGTATTTTGAAAAGTGAAGAAGTAAAGTAAGAAAAGAAGATAGAATTTCAGTTTTAAAGAGTATGTTTTGAGAAGTAATAAGTATTTTGAAAAGTGAAGAAGTAAAGTAAGAAAAGAAGATAGAATTTCGGTTTTAAAGAGTATGCTTTGAGAAGTAATAAGTATTTGGAAAAGTGAAGAAGTAAAGTAAGAAAAGAAGATAGAATTTCAGTTTTAAAGAGTATGTTTTGAGAAGTTATAAGTATTTTGAAAAGTGAAGGAGTAAAGTAAGAAAAGAAGATAGAATTTCAGTTTTAAAGAGTATGCTTTGAGAAGTTATAAGTATTTTGAAAAGTGAAGAAATAAAGTAAGAAAAGAAGATAGAATTTCGGTTTTAAAGAGTATGCTTTGAGAAGTAATAAGTATTTGGAAAAGTGAAGAAGTAAAGTAAGAAAAGAAGATAGAATTTCAGTTTTAAAGAGTATGCTTTGAGAAGTAATAAGTATTTTGAAAAGTGAAGAAGTAAAGTAAGAAAAGAAGATAGAATTTCAGTTTTAAAGAGTATGTTTTGAGAAGTAATAAGTATTTTGAAAAGTGAAGAAGTAAAGTAAGAAAAGAAGATAGAATTTCGGTTTTAAAGAGTATGCTTTGAGAAGTAATAAGTATTTGGAAAAGTGAAGAAGTAAAGTAAGAAAAGAAGATAGAATTTCAGTTTTAAAGAGTATGCTTTGAGAAGTTATAAGTATTTTGAAAAGTGAAGAAGTAAAGTAAGAAAAGAAGATAGAATTTCAGTTTTAAAGAGTATGCTTTGAGAAGTTATAAGTATTTGGAAAAGTGAAGAAATAAAGTAAGAAAAGAAGATAGAATTTCGGTTTTAAAGAGTATGCTTTGAGAAGTAATAAGTATTTGGAAAAGTGAAGAAGTAAAGTAAGAAAAGAAGATAGAATTTCAGTTTTAAAGAGTATGCTTTGAGAAGTTATAAGTATTTTGAAAAGTGAAGAAGTAGAAGTAAGAAAAGAAGATAGAATTTCAGTTTTAAAGAGTATGCTTTGAGAAGTAATAAGTATTTTGAAAAGTGAAGAAATAAAGTAAGAAAAGAAGATAGAATTTCAGTTTTAAGGAGTATGCTTTGAGAAGTAATAAGTATTTTGAAAAGTGAAGGAGTAAAGTAAGAAAAGAATATAGAATTTCAGTGTTTAAGGAGTATGCTTTGAGAAGTAATAAGTATTTAGAAAAGTGAAGAAAAAAAAAGTATAGTAAGAAAAGAAGATAGAATTTCAGTTTTAAAGAGTATGCTTTGAGAAGTTATAAGTATTTTGAAAAGTGAAGGAGTAAAGTAAGAAAAGAAGATAGAATTTCAGTTTTAAAGAGTATGCTTTGAGAAGTAATAAGTATTTGGAAAAGTGAAGAAGTAGAGTAAGAAAAGAAGATAGAATTTCAGTTTTAAAGAGTATGCTTTGAGAAGTTATAAGTATTTGGAAAAGTGAAGAAGTAAAGTAAGAAAAGAAGAAAGAATTTCAGTTTTAAAGAGTATGCTTTGAGAAGTAATAAGTATTTTGAAAAGTGAAGGAGTAAAGTAAGAAAAGAAGATAGAATTTCAGTTTTAAAGAGTATGCTTTGAGAAGTAATAAGTATTTTGAAAAGTGAAGGAGTAAAGTAAGAAAAGAAGATAGAATTTCAGTTTTAAAGAGTATGCTTTGAGAAGTAATAAGTATTTTTAAAAGTGAAGGAGTAAAGTAAGAAAAGAAGATAGAATTTCGGTTTTAAGGAGTATGCTTTGAGAAGTAATAAGTATTTGGAAAAGTGAAGAAGTAAAGTAATAAAAGAAGATAGAATTTTAGTTTTAAAGAGTATGCTTTGAGAAGTTATAAGTATTTTGAAAAGCGAAGAAGTAAAGTAAGAAAAGAAGATAGAATTTCAGTTTTAAAGAGTATGCTTTGAGAAGTAATAAGTATTTTGAAAAGCGAAGAAGTAAAGTAAGAAAAGAAGATAGAATTTCAGTTTTAAGGAGTATGCTTTGAGAAGTAATAAGTATTTGGAAAAGTGAAGAAATAAAGTAAGAAAAGAAGATAGAATTTCGGTTTTAAAGAGTATGCTTTGAGAAGTAATAAGTATTTTGAAAAGTGAAGGAGTAAAGTAAGAAAAGAAGATAGAATTTCAGTTTTAAGGAGTATGCTTTGAGAAGTAATAAGTATTTTGAAAAGTGAAGGAGTAAAGTAAGAAAAGAATATAGAATTTCAGTGTTAAGGAGTATGCTTTGAGAAGTAATAAGTATTTAGAAAAGTGAAGAAAAAAAGTAAGAAAAGAAGAAAGAATTTCAGTTTTAAAGAGTATGCTTTGAGAAGTTATAAGTATTTTGAAAAGTGAAGGAGTAAAGTAAGAAAAGAAGATAGAATTTCAGTTTTAAAGAGTATGCTTTGAGAAGTAATAAGTATTTGGAAAAGTGAAGAAGTAGAGTAAGAAAAGAAGATAGAATTTCAGTTTTAAAGAGTATGCTTTGAGAAGTTATAAGTATTTGGAAAAGTGAAGAAGTAAAGTAAGAAAAGAAGATAGAATTTCAGTTTAAAAGAGTATGCTTTGAGAAGTTATAAGTATTTTGAAAAGTGAAGAAGTAGAGTAAGAAAAGAAGATAGAATTTCAGTTTTAAGATCAAGCTCTTAAAATAATAAGTATTTAGAAAAGTGAAGAAGTAAAGTAAGAAAAGAAGATAGAATTTCAGTTTTAAAGAGTATGTTTTGAGAAGTAATAAGTATTTGGAAAAGTGAAGAAGTAAAGTAAGAAAAGAAGATAGAATTTCAGTTTTAAAGAGTATGTTTTGAGAAGTAATAAGTATTTGGAAAAGTGAAGGAGTAAAGTAAGAAAAGAAGATAGAATTTCAGTTTTAAAGAGTATGTTTTGAGAAGTAATAAGTATTTGGAAAAGTGAAGAAGTATAGTAAGAAAAGAAGATAGAATTTCAGTTTTAAAGAGTATGCTTTGAGAAGTAATAAGTATTTTGAAAAGCGAAGAAGTAAAGTAAGAAAAGAAGATAGAATTTCAGTTTTAAGATCAAGCTCTTAAAATAATAAGTATTTAGAAAAGTGAAGAAGTAAAGTAAGAAAAGAAGATAGAATTTCAGTTTTAAAGAGTATGCTTTGAGAAGTAATAAGTATTTTGAAAAGTGAAGAAATAAAGTAAGAAAAGAAGATAGAATTTCAGTTTTAAGATCAAGCTCTTAAAATAATAAGTATTTAGAAAAGTGAAGAAGTATAGTAAGAAAAGAAGATAGAATTTCAGTTTTAATAGTATGTTTTGAGAAGTAATAAGTATTTGGAAAAGTGAAGAAGTAAAGTAAGAAAAGAAGATAGAATTTCAGTTTTAAAGAGTATGCTTTGAGAAGTAATAAGTATTTGGAAAAGTGAAGAAGTAAAGTAAGAAAAGAAGATAGAATTTCAGTTTTAAAGAGTATGTTTTGAGAAGTTATAAGTATTTTGAAAAGTGAAGGAGTAAAGTAAGAAAAGAAGATAGAATTTCAGTTTTAAAGAGTATGCTTTGAGAAGTAATAAGTATTTTGAAAAGTGAAGAAGTAAAGAAAGAAAAGAAGATAGAATTTCAGTTTTAAAGAGTATGCTTTGAGAAGTAATAAGTATTTTGAAAAGTGAAGAAGTAGAGTAAGAAAAGAAGATAGAATTTCAGTTTTAATGAGTATGCTTTGAGAAGTTATAAGTATTTTGAAAAGTGAAGGAGTAAAGTAAGAAAAGAAGATAGAATTTCAGTTTTAAAGAGTATGTTTTGAGAAGTAATAAGTATTTGGAAAAGTGAAGAAGTAGAGTAAGAAAAGAAGATAGAATTTCAGTTTTAAAGAGTATGTTTTGAGAAGTTATAAGTATTTTGAAAAGTGAAGAAGTAGAGTAAGAAAAGAAGATAGAATTTCAGTTTTAAAGAGTATGCTTTGAGAAGTAATAAGTATTTTGAAAAGTGAAGAAGTAGAGTAAGAAAAGAAGATAGAATTTCAGTTTTAAGATCAAGCTCTTAAAATAATAAGTATTTGGAAAAGTGAAGAAGTAAAGTAAGAAAAGAAGATAGAATTTCAGTTTTAAAGAGTATGCTTTGAGAAGTAATAAGTATTTTGAAAAGTGAAGGAGTAAAGTAAGAAAAGAAGATAGAATTTCAGTTTTAAAGAGTATGCTTTGAGAAGTAATAAGTATTTAGAAAAGTGAAGAAGTAAAGTAAGAAAAGAAGATAGAATTTCAGTTTTAAGGAGTATGTTTTGAGAAGTAATAAGTATTTGGAAAAGTGAAGGAGTAAAGTAAGAAAAGAAGATAGAATTTCAGTTTTAATGAGTATGCTTTGAGAAGTTATAAGTATTTTGAAAAGTTAAGGAGTAAAGTAAGAAAAGAAGATAGAATTTCAGTTTTAAAGAGTATGCTTTGAGAAGTAATAAGTATTTTGAAAAGTGAAGAAATAAAGTAAGAAAAGAAGATAGAATTTCAGTTTTAAGATCAAGCTCTTAAAATAATAAGTATTTGGAAAAGTGAAGAAGTAAAGTAAGAAAAGAAGATAGAATTTCAGTTTTAAAGAGTATGCTTTGAGAAGTAATAAGTATTTTGAAAAGTGAAGGAGTAAAGTAAGAAAAGAAGATAGAATTTCAGTTTTAAGGAGTATGCTTTGAGAAGTAATAAGTATTTTTAAAAGTGAAGGAGTAAAGTAAGAAAAGAAGATAGAATTTCAGTTTTAAAGAGTATGCTTTGAGAAGTAATAAGTATTTTGAAAAGTGAAGAAGTAAAGAAAGAAAAGAAGATAGAATTTCAGTTTTAAAGAGTATGCTTTGAGAAGTAATAAGTATTTGGAAAAGTGAAGAAGTAGAGTAAGAAAAGAAGATAGAATTTCAGTTTTAATGAGTATGCTTTGAGAAGTTATAAGTATTTTGAAAAGTGAAGGAGTAAAGTAAGAAAAGAAGATAGAATTTCAGTTTTAAGGAGTATGTTTTGAGAAGTAATAAGTATTTGGAAAAGTGAAGGAGTAAAGTAAGAAAAGAAGATAGAATTTTAGTTTTAAAGAGTATTCTTTGAGAAGTAATAAGTATTTGGAAAAGTGAAGAAGTAGAGTAAGAAAAGAAGATAGAATTTCAGTTTTAAAGAGTATGCTTTGAGAAGTTATAAGTATTTTGAAAAGTGAAGGAGTAAAGTAAGAAAAGAAGATAGAATTTCAGTTTTAAAGAGTATGCTTTGAGAAGTAATAAGTATTTTGAAAAGTGAAGGAGTAAAGTAAGAAAAGAAGATAGAATTTCAGTTTTAAGGAGTATGCTTTGAGAAGTAATAAGTATTTTTAAAAGTGAAGGAGTAAAGTAAGAAAAGAAGATAGAATTTCAGTTTTAAAGAGTATGTTTTGAGAAGTAATAAGTATTTTGAAAAGTGAAGAAGTAAAGTAAGAAAAGAAGATAGAATTTCAGTTTTAAGGAGTATGTTTTGAGAAGTAATAAGTATTTGGAAAAGTGAAGGAGTAAAGTAAGAAAAGAAGATAGAATTTTAGTTTTAAAGAGTATTCTTTGAGAAGTAATAAGTATTTGGAAAAGTGAAGAAGTAGAGTAAGAAAAGAAGATAGAATTTCAGTTTTAATAGTATGTTTTGAGAAGTAATAAGTATTTGGAAAAGTGAAGAAGTAAAGTAAGAAAAGAAGATAGAATTTCAGTTTTAAAGAGTATGCTTTGAGAAGTAATAAGTATTTGGAAAAGTGAAGAAGTAAAGTAAGAAAAGAAGATAGAATTTCAGTTTTAAAGAGTATGTTTTGAGAAGTTATAAGTATTTTGAAAAGTGAAGGAGTAAAGTAAGAAAAGAAGATAGAATTTCAGTTTTAAAGAGTATGCTTTGAGAAGTAATAAGTATTTTGAAAAGTGAAGAAGTAAAGAAAGAAAAGAAGATAGAATTTCAGTTTTAAAGAGTATGCTTTGAGAAGTAATAAGTATTTGGAAAAGTGAAGGAGTAAAGTAAGAAAAGAAGATAGAATTTCAGTTTTAAAGAGTATGCTTTGAGAAGTTATAAGTATTTGGAAAAGTGAAGAAGTAAAGTAAGAAAAGAAGATAGAATTTCAGTTTTAAGGAGTATGTTTTGAGAAGTAATAAGTATTTGGAAAAGTGAAGGAGTAAAGTAAGAAAAGAAGATAGAATTTTAGTTTTAAAGAGTATTCTTTGAGAAGTAATAAGTATTTGGAAAAGTGAAGAAGTAGAGTAAGAAAAGAAGATAGAATTTCAGTTTTAAAGAGTATGCTTTGAGAAGTTATAAGTATTTTGAAAAGTGAAGGAGTAAAGTAAGAAAAGAAGATAGAATTTCAGTTTTAAAGAGTATGCTTTGAGAAGTAATAAGTATTTAGAAAAGTGAAGAAGTAAAGTAAGAAAAGAAGATAGAATTTCAGTTTTAAGGAGTATGTTTTGAGAAGTAATAAGTATTTGGAAAAGTGAAGGAGTAAAGTAAGAAAAGAAGATAGAATTTCAGTTTTAATGAGTATGCTTTGAGAAGTTATAAGTATTTTGAAAAGTTAAGGAGTAAAGTAAGAAAAGAAGATAGAATTTCAGTTTTAAAGAGTATGCTTTGAGAAGTAATAAGTATTTTGAAAAGTGAAGAAATAAAGTAAGAAAAGAAGATAGAATTTCAGTTTTAAGAGTAAGCTCTTGAGAAGTAATAAGTATTTGGAAAAGTGAAGAAGTAAAGTAAGAAAAGAAGATAGAATTTCAGTTTTAAAGAGTATGTTTTGAGAAGTAATAAGTATTTGGAAAAGTGAAGGAGTAAAGTAAGAAAAGAAGATAGAATTTCAGTTTTAAAGAGTATGCTTTGAGAAGTAATAAGTATTTTGAAAAGTGAAGAAGTAAAGAAAGAAAAGAAGATAGAATTTCAGTTTTAAAGAGTATGCTTTGAGAAGTAATAAGTATTTGGAAAAGTGAAGAAGTAGAGTAAGAAAAGAAGATAGAATTTCAGTTTTAATGAGTATGCTTTGAGAAGTTATAAGTATTTTGAAAAGTGAAGGAGTAAAGTAAGAAAAGAAGATAGAATTTCAGTTTTAAGGAGTATGTTTTGAGAAGTAATAAGTATTTGGAAAAGTGAAGGAGTAAAGTAAGAAAAGAAGATAGAATTTTAGTTTTAAAGAGTATTCTTTGAGAAGTAATAAGTATTTGGAAAAGTGAAGAAGTAGAGTAAGAAAAGAAGATAGAATTTCAGTTTTAAAGAGTATGCTTTGAGAAGTTATAAGTATTTTGAAAAGTGAAGGAGTAAAGTAAGAAAAGAAGATAGAATTTCAGTTTTAAAGAGTATGCTTTGAGAAGTAATAAGTATTTTGAAAAGTGAAGGAGTAAAGTAAGAAAAGAAGATAGAATTTCAGTTTTAAGGAGTATGCTTTGAGAAGTAATAAGTATTTTTAAAAGTGAAGGAGTAAAGTAAGAAAAGAAGATAGAATTTCAGTTTTAAAGAGTATGTTTTGAGAAGTAATAAGTATTTTGAAAAGTGAAGAAGTAAAGTAAGAAAAGAAGATAGAATTTCAGTTTTAAGGAGTATGTTTTGAGAAGTAATAAGTATTTGGAAAAGTGAAGGAGTAAAGTAAGAAAAGAAGATAGAATTTTAGTTTTAAAGAGTATTCTTTGAGAAGTAATAAGTATTTGGAAAAGTGAAGAAGTAGAGTAAGAAAAGAAGATAGAATTTCAGTTTTAATAGTATGTTTTGAGAAGTAATAAGTATTTGGAAAAGTGAAGAAGTAAAGTAAGAAAAGAAGATAGAATTTCAGTTTTAAAGAGTATGCTTTGAGAAGTAATAAGTATTTGGAAAAGTGAAGAAGTAAAGTAAGAAAAGAAGATAGAATTTCAGTTTTAAAGAGTATGTTTTGAGAAGTTATAAGTATTTTGAAAAGTGAAGGAGTAAAGTAAGAAAAGAAGATAGAATTTCAGTTTTAAAGAGTATGCTTTGAGAAGTAATAAGTATTTTGAAAAGTGAAGAAGTAAAGAAAGAAAAGAAGATAGAATTTCAGTTTTAAAGAGTATGCTTTGAGAAGTAATAAGTATTTGGAAAAGTGAAGAAGTAGAGTAAGAAAAGAAGATAGAATTTCAGTTTTAATGAGTATGCTTTGAGAAGTTATAAGTATTTTGAAAAGTGAAGGAGTAAAGTAAGAAAAGAAGATAGAATTTCAGTTTTAAAGGAGTATGTTTTGAGAAGTAATAAGTATTTGGAAAAGTGAAGGAGTAAAGTAAGAAAAGAAGATAGAATTTTAGTTTTAAAGAGTATTCTTTGAGAAGTAATAAGTATTTGGAAAAGTGAAGAAGTAGAGTAAGAAAAGAAGATAGAATTTCAGTTTTAAAGAGTATGCTTTGAGAAGTTATAAGTATTTTGAAAAGTGAAGGAGTAAAGTAAGAAAAGAAGATAGAATTTCAGTTTTAAAGAGTATGCTTTGAGAAGTAATAAGTATTTAGAAAAGTGAAGAAGTAAAGTAAGAAAAGAAGATAGAATTTCAGTTTTAAAGGAGTATGTTTTGAGAAGTAATAAGTATTTGGAAAAGTGAAGGAGTAAAGTAAGAAAAGAAGATAGAATTTCAGTTTTAAAGAGTATGCTTTGAGAAGTTATAAGTATTTTGAAAAGTTAAGGAGTAAAGTAAGAAAAGAAGATAGAATTTCAGTTTTAAAGAGTATGCTTTGAGAAGTAATAAGTATTTTGAAAAGTGAAGAAATAAAGTAAGAAAAGAAGATAGAATTTCAGTTTTAAGATCAAGCTCTTAAAATAATAAGTATTTGGAAAAGTGAAGAAGTAAAGTAAGAAAAGAAGATAGAATTTCAGTTTTAAGGAGTATGTTTTGAGAAGTAATAAGTATTTGGAAAAGTGAAGGAGTAAAGTAAGAAAAGAAGATAGAATTTTAGTTTTAAAGAGTATTCTTTGAGAAGTAATAAGTATTTGGAAAAGTGAAGAAGTAGAGTAAGAAAAGAAGATAGAATTTCAGTTTTAAAGAGTATGCTTTGAGAAGTAATAAGTATTTTGAAAAGTGAAGAAGTAAAGAAAGAAAAGAAGATAGAATTTCAGTTTTAAAGAGTATGCTTTGAGAAGTAATAAGTATTTGGAAAAGTGAAGAAGTAGAGTAAGAAAAGAAGATAGAATTTCAGTTTTAATGAGTATGCTTTGAGAAGTTATAAGTATTTTGAAAAGTGAAGGAGTAAAGTAAGAAAAGAAGATAGAATTTCAGTTTTAAAGAGTATGTTTTGAGAAGTAATAAGTATTTGGAAAAGTGAAGAAGTAGAGTAAGAAAAGAAGATAGAATTTCAGTTTTAAAGAGTATGTTTTGAGAAGTTATAAGTATTTTGAAAAGTGAAGAAGTAGAGTAAGAAAAGAAGATAGAATTTCAGTTTTAAGGAGTATGCTTTGAGAAGTAATAAGTATTTAGAAAAGTGAAGAAGTAAAGTAAGAAAAGAAGATAGAATTTCAGTTTTAAGGAGTATGTTTTGAGAAGTAATAAGTATTTGGAAAAGTGAAGGAGTAAAGTAAGAAAAGAAGATAGAATTTTAGTTTTAAAGAGTATTCTTTGAGAAGTAATAAGTATTTGGAAAAGTGAAGAAGTAGAGTAAGAAAAGAAGATAGAATTTCAGTTTTAAAGAGTATGCTTTGAGAAGTTATAAGTATTTTGAAAAGTGAAGGAGTAAAGTAAGAAAAGAAGATAGAATTTCAGTTTTAAAGAGTATGCTTTGAGAAGTAATAAGTATTTAGAAAAGTGAAGAAGTAAAGTAAGAAAAGAAGATAGAATTTCAGTTTTAAGGAGTATGTTTTGAGAAGTAATAAGTATTTGGAAAAGTGAAGGAGTAAAGTAAGAAAAGAAGATAGAATTTCAGTTTTAATGAGTATGCTTTGAGAAGTTATAAGTATTTTGAAAAGTTAAGGAGTAAAGTAAGAAAAGAAGATAGAATTTCAGTTTTAAAGAGTATGCTTTGAGAAGTAATAAGTATTTTGAAAAGTGAAGAAATAAAGTAAGAAAAGAAGATAGAATTTCAGTTTTAAGATCAAGCTCTTAAAATAATAAGTATTTGGAAAAGTGAAGAAGTAAAGTAAGAAAAGAAGATAGAATTTCAGTTTTAAAGAGTATGCTTTGAGAAGTAATAAGTATTTTGAAAAGTGAAGGAGTAAAGTAAGAAAAGAAGATAGAATTTCAGTTTTAAGGAGTATGCTTTGAGAAGTAATAAGTATTTTTAAAAGTGAAGGAGTAAAGTAAGAAAAGAAGATAGAATTTCAGTTTTAAAGAGTATGTTTTGAGAAGTAATAAGTATTTTGAAAAGTGAAGAAGTAAAGTAAGAAAAGAAGATAGAATTTTAGTTTTAAAGAGTATGCTTTGAGAAGTAATAAGTATTTTGAAAAGTGAAGGAGTAAAGTAAGAAAAGAAGATAGAATTTCAGTTTTAAGATCAAGCTCTTAAAATAATAAGTATTTAGAAAAGTGAAGAAGTAGAGTAAGAAAAGAAGATAGAATTTCAGTTTTAATGAGTATGCTTTGAGAAGTTATAAGTATTTTGAAAAGTTAAGGAGTAAAGTAAGAAAAGAAGATAGAATTTCAGTTTTAAAGAGTATGCTTTGAGAAGTAATAAGTATTTTGAAAAGTGAAGAAGTAAAGTAAGAAAAGAAGATAGAATTTCAGTTTTAAGGAGTATGCTTTGAGAAGTAATAAGTATTTGGAAAAGTGAAGGAGTAAAGTAAGAAAAGAAGATAGAATTTCAGTTTTAAAGAGTATGCTTTGAGAAGTAATAAGTATTTTGAAAAGTGAAGGAGTAAAG
>CAMPDV010006390.1:0-19488 GCA_946699065.1 Loxodes magnus | reverse complement strand
AAAACTGAAATTCTATCTTCTTTTCTTACTTTACTTCTTCACTTTTCAAATCACTAACTTCTTTTATATGCTTACTACTTAAAACTGAAATTCTATCTTCTTTTCTTACTTTACTTCTTCACTTTTCAAATCACTAACTTCTTTTATATGCTTACTACTTAAAACTGAAATTTTATCTTCTTTTCTTACTTTACTACTTCACTTTTCTAAATACTAACTTCTTTTATATGCTTACTACTTAAAACTGAAATTCTATTTTCTTTTCTTACTTTACTTCTTCACTTTTCAAATCACTAACTTCTTTTATATGCTTACTACTTAAAACTGCTATCTTCTTTTCTTACTTTACTACTTCACTTTTCTAAATACTAACTTCTACTTAATACTGAAATTCTATCTTCTTTTCTTACTTTACTTCTTCACTTTTCTAAATACTAACTTTATTTATATGCTTGCTACTTAATACTGAAATTTTATCTTCTTTTCTTACTTTACTACTTCACTTTTCTAAATACTAACTTCTTTTATATGCTTACTACTTAAAACTGAAATTCTATCTTCTTTTCTTACTTTACTTCTTCACTTTTCTAAATACTAACTTCTTTTATATGCTTACTACTTAAAACTGAAATTCTATCTTCTTTTCTTACTTTACTACTTCACTTTTCAAATCACTACTTCTTTTATATGCTTACTACTTAAAACTGAAATTCTATCTTCTTTTCTTACTTTACTACTTCACTTTTCAAATCACTAACTTCTTTTATATGCTTGCTACTTAATACTGAAATTCTATCTTCTTTTCTTACTTTACTTCTTCACTTTTCTAAATACTAACATCTTTTATATGCTTACTACTTAAAACTGAAATTCTATCTTATTTTCTTACTTTACTTCTTCACTTTTCAAATCACTAACTTCTTTTATATGCTTGCTACTTAAAACTGAAATTCTATCTTCTTTTCTTACTTTACTTCTTCACTTTTCAAATCACTAACTTCTTTTATATGCTTACTACTTAAAACTGAAATTCTATCTTCTTTTCTTACTTTACTACTTCACTTTTCTAAATACTAACTTCTTTTATATGCTTACTACTTAAAACTGAAATTCTATCTTCTTTTCATACTTTACTTCTTCACTTTTCTAAATACTAACTTCTTTTATATGCTTACTACTTAAAACTGAAATTCTATCTTCTTTTCTTACTTTACTACTTCACTTTTCAAATCACTAACTTCTTTTATATGCTTACTACTTAAAACTGAAATTCTATCTTCTTTTCTTACTTTACTTCTTCACTTTTCTAAATCACTAACTTCTTTTATATGCTTACTACTTAAAACTGAAATTCTATCTTCTTTTCTTACTTTACTACTTCACTTTTTTAAATACTAACTTCTTTTATATGCTTACTACATAAAACTGAAATTCTATCTTCTTTTCTTACTTTACTACTTCACTTTTTTAAATACTAACTTCTTTTATATGTTTACTAATTAAAACTGAAATTCTATCTTCTTTTCTTACTTTACTACTTCACTTTTCAAAATACTTATTACTTCTCAAATCATACTCATTAAAACTGAAATTCAATCTTCTTTTCTTACTTTACTTCTTCACTTTTCAAAATACTAACTTCTTTTATATGCTTACTAATTAAAACTGAAATTCTATCTTCTTTTCTTACTTTACTTCTTCACTTTTCAAATCACTAACTTCTTTTATATGCTTGCTACTTAAAACTGAAATTCTATCTTCTTTTCTTACTTTACTTCTTCACTTTTCAAATCACTAACTTCTTTTATATGCTTACTACTTAAAACTGAAATTCTATCTTCTTTTCTTACTTTACTACTTCACTTTTCTAAATACTAACTTCTTTTATATGCTTACTACTTAAAACTGAAATTCTATCTTCTTTTCATACTTTACTTCTTCACTTTTCTAAATACTAACTTCTTTTATATGCTTGCTACTTAAAACTGAAATTCTATCTTCTTTTCTTACTTTACTTCTTCACTTTTCAAATCACTAACTTCTTTTATATGCTTACTACTTAAAACTGAAATTCTATCTTCTTTTCTTACTTTACTACTTCACTTTTCTAAATACTAACTTCTTTTATATGCTTACTACTTAAAACTGAAATTCTATCTTCTTTTCGTACTTTACTACTTCACTTTTCAAATCACTAACTTCTTTTATATGCTTACTACTTAAAACTGAAATTCTATCTTCTTTTCTTACTTTACTACTTCACTTTTCAAATCACTAACTTCTTAAAGCATACTCTTAAAAACTGAAATTCTATCTTATTTTCTTACTTTACTTCTTCACTTTTCAAATCACTAACTTCTTTTATATGCTTACTACTTAAAACTGAAATTCTATCTTCTTTTCTTACTTTACTTCTTCACTTTTCTAAATACTAACTTCTTTTATATGCTTACTACTTAAAACTGAAATTCTATCTTCTTTTCTTACTTTACTACTTCACTTTTCTAAATACTAACTTCTTTTATATGCTTACTACTTAAAACTGAAATTCTATCTTCTTTTCTTACTTTACTACTTCACTTTTCTAAATACTAACTTCTTTTATATGCTTACTACTTAAAACTGAAATTCTATCTTCTTTTCTTACTTTACTTCTTCACTTTTCAAATCACTAACTTCTTTTATATGCTTACTACTTAAAACTGAAATTCTATCTTCTTTTCTTACTTTACTTCTTCACTTTTCAAATCACTAACTTCTTTTATATGCTTACTACTTAAAACTGAAATTCTATCTTCTTTTCTTACTTTACTACTTCACTTTTCAAATCACTAACTTCTTTTATATGCTTACTACTTAAAACTGAAATTCTATCTTCTTTTCGTACTTTACTACTTCACTTTTCAAATCACTAACTTCTTTTATATGCTTACTACTTAAAACTGAAATTCTATCTTCTTTTCTTACTTTACTACTTCACTTTTCAAATCACTAACTTCTTTTATATGCTTACTACTTAAAACTGAAATTCTATCTTCTTTTCTTACTTTACTACTTCACTTTTCAAATCACTAACTTCTTTTATATGCTTACTACTTAAAACTGAAATTCTATCTTCTTTTCTTACTTTACTACTTCACTTTTCAAATCACTAACTTCTTTTATATGCTTACTACTTAAAACTGAAATTCTATCTTCTTTTCGTACTTTACTACTTCACTTTTCAAATCACTAACTTCTTTTATATGCTTACTACTTAAAACTGAAATTCTATCTTCTTTTCTTACTTTACTACTTCACTTTTCAAATCACTAACTTCTTTTATATGCTTACTACTTAAAACTGAAATTCTATCTTCTTTTCTTACTTTACTTCTTCACTTTTCTAAATACTAACTTCTTTTATATGCTTACTACATAAAACTGAAATTCTATCTTCTTTTCTTACTTTACTTCTTCACTTTTCAAATCACTAACTTCTTTTATATGCTTGCTACGAAAACTTATCATTAGATTTTATTTTCTTACTTTACTTCTTCACTTTTCTAAATACTAACTTCTTTTATATGCTTGCTACTTAATACTGAAATTCTATCTTCTTTTCTTACTTTACTTCTTCACTTTTCAAAATACTAACTTCTTTTATATGCTTACTACTTAAAACTGAAATTCTATCTTCTTTTCTTACTTTACTTCTTCACTTTTCAAATCACTAACTTCTTTTATATGCTTACTACTTAAAACTGAAATTCTATCTTCTTTTCTTACTTTACTACTTCACTTTTCTAAATACTAACTTCTTTTATATGCTTACTACTTAAAACTGAAATTCTATCTTCTTTTCATACTTTACTTCTTCACTTTTCTAAATACTAACTTCTTTTATATTCTTGCTACTTAAAACTGAAATTCTATCTTCTTTTCTTACTTTACTTCTTCACTTTTCAAATCACTAACTTCTTTTATATGCTTACTACTTAAAACTGAAATTCTATCTTCTTTTCTTACTTTACTTCTTCACTTTTCAAATCACTAACTTCTTTTATATGCTTGCTACTTAAAACTGAAATTCTATCTTCTTTTCTTACTTTACTTCTTCACTTTTCAAATCACTAACTTCTTTTATATGCTTGCTACTTAATACTGAAATTCTATCTTCTTTTCTTACTTTACTTCTTCACTTTTCTAAATACTAACTTCTTTTATATGCTTACTACTTAAAACTGAAATTCTATCTTATTTTCTTACTTTACTTCTTCACTTTTCAAATCACTAACTTCTTTTATATGCTTGCTACTTAAAACTGAAATTCTATCTTCTTTTCTTACTTTACTACTTCACTTTTCAAATCACTAACTTCTTTTATATGCTTACTACTTAAAACTGAAATTCTATCTTCTTTTCTTACTTTACTTCTTCACTTTTCTAAATCACTAACTTCTTTTATATGCTTACTAATTAAAACTGAAATTCTATCTTCTTTTCTTACTTTACTACTTCACTTTTCTAAATACTAACTTCTTTTATATTCTTGCTACTTAAAACTGAAATTCTATCTTATTTTCTTACTTTACTTCTTCACTTTTCTAAATACTAACTTCTTTTATATGCTTACTACTTAAAACTGAAATTCTATCTTCTTTTCTTACTTTACTACTTCACATTTCAAATCACTAACTTCTTTTATAAGCTTACTACTTAAAACTGAAATTCTATCTTCTTTTCTTACTTTACTTCTTCACTTTTCAAAATACTTATTACTTCTCAAATCATACTCATTAAAACTGAAATTCAATCTTCTTTTCTTACTTTACTTCTTCACTTTTCTAAATACTAACTTCTTTCATATGCTTGCTACTTAATACTGAAATTCTATCTTCTTTTCTTACTTTACTTCTTCACTTTTCAAATCACTAACTTCTTTTATATGTTTGCTACTTAAAACTGAAATTCTATCTTCTTTTCTTACTTTACTTCTTCACTTTTCAAATCACTAACTTCTTTTATATGCTTGCTACTTAAAACTGAAATTCTATCTTCTTTTCTTACTTTACTACTTCACTTTTCTAAATACTAACTTCTTTTATATGCTTACTACTTAAAACTGAAATTCTATCTTCTTTTCATACTTTACTTCTTCACTTTTCTAAATACTAACTTCTTTTATATGCTTACTACATAAAACTGAAATTCTATCTTCTTTTCTTACTTTACTACTTCACTTTTCAAATCACTAACTTCTTTTATATGCTTACTACTTAAAACTGAAATTCTATCTTCTTTTCGTACTTTACTACTTCACTTTTCAAATCACTAACTTCTTTTATATGCTTGCTACTTAAAACTGAAATTCTATCTTCTTTTCTTACTTTACTTCTTCACTTTTCAAATCACTAACTTCTTTTATATGCTTACTACTTAAAACTGAAATTCTATCTTCTTTTCTTACTTTACTACTTCACTTTTCTAAATACTAACTTCTTTTATATGCTTACTACTTAAAACTGAAATTCTATCTTCTTTTCATACTTTACTTCTTCACTTTTCTAAATACTAACTTCTTTTATATGCTTACTACATAAAACTGAAATTCTATCTTCTTTTCTTACTTTACTTCTTCACTTTTCAAATCACTAACTTCTTTTATATGCTTACTACTTAAAACTGAAATTCTATCTTCTTTTCGTACTTTACTACTTCACTTTTCAAATCACTAACTTCTTTTATATGCTTACTACTTAAAACTGAAATTCTATCTTCTTTTCTTACTTTACTACTTCACTTTTCAAATCACTAACTTCTTAAAGCATACTCTTAAAAACTGAAATTCTATCTTCTTTTCTTACTTTACTACTTCACTTTTCAAATCACTAACTTCTTTTATATGCTTACTACTTAAAACTGAAATTCTATCTTCTTTTCTTACTTTACTTCTTCACTTTTCTAAATACTAACTTCTTTTATATGCTTACTACTTAAAACTGAAATTCTATCTTCTTTTCTTACTTTACTTCTTCACTTTTCTAAATACTAACTTCTTTTATATGCTTACTACTTAAAACTGAAATTCTATCTTCTTTTCTTACTTTACTACTTCACTTTTCTAAATACTAACTTCTTTTATATGCTTACTACTTAAAACTGAAATTCTATCTTCTTTTCGTACTTTACTACTTCACTTTTCTAAATACTAACTTCTTTTATATGCTTACTACTTAAAACTGAAATTCTATCTTCTTTTCTTACTTTACTTCTTCACTTTTCTAAATACTAACTTCTTTTATATGCTTACTACTTAAAACTGAAATTCTATCTTCTTTTCTTACTTTACTTCTTCACTTTTCAAATCACTAACTTCTTTTATATGCTTACTACTTAAAACTGAAATTCTATCTTCTTTTCTTACTTTACTACTTCACTTTTCAAATCACTAACTTCTTTTATATGCTTACTACTTAAAACTGAAATTCTATCTTCTTTTCTTACTTTACTACTTCACTTTTCAAATCACTAACTTCTTTTATATGCTTACTACTTAAAACTGAAATTCTATCTTCTTTTCTTACTTTACTACTTCACTTTTCAAATCACTAACTTCTTTTATATGCTTACTACTTAAAACTGAAATTCTATCTTCTTTTCGTACTTTACTACTTCACTTTTCAAATCACTAACTTCTTTTATATGCTTACTACTTAAAACTGAAATTCTATCTTCTTTTCTTACTTTACTACTTCACTTTTCAAATCACTAACTTCTTTTATATGCTTACTAATTAATACTAAATTCTATCTTCTTTTCTTACTTTACTTCTTCACTTTTCTAAATACTAACTTCTTTTATATTCTTGCTACTTAAAACTGAAATTCTATCTTCTTTTCGTACTTTACTTCTTCACTTTTCTAAATACTAACTTCTTTTATATGCTTACTACTTAAAACTGAAATTCTATCTTCTTTTCTTACTTTACTACTTCACTTTTCAAATCACTAACTTCTTTTATATACTTGCTACTTAATACTGAAATTCTATCTTCTTTTCTTACTTTACTTCTTCACTTTTCAAAATACTAACTTCTTTTATATGCTTACTACTTAAAACTGAAATTCTATCTTCTTTTCTTACTTTACTTCTTCACTTTTCAAATCACTAACTTCTTTTATATGCTTACTACTTAAAACTGAAATTCTATCTTCTTTTCTTACTTTACTACTTCACTTTTCTAAATACTAACTTCTTTTATATGCTTACTACTTAAAAACTGAAATTCTATCTTCTTTTCTTACTTTACTACTTCACTTTTCAAATCACTAACTTCTTTTATATGCTTACTACTTAAAACTGAAATTCTATCTTCTTTTCTTACTTTACTTCTTCACTTTTCTAAATACTAACTTCTTTTATATGCTTACTACTTAAAACTGAAATTCTATCTTCTTTTCTTACTTTACTTCTTCACTTTTCTAAATACTAACTTCTTTTATATGCTTACTACTTAAAACTGAAATTCTATCTTCTTTTCTTACTTTACTACTTCACTTTTCTAAATACTAACTTCTTTTATATGCTTACTACTTAAAACTGAAATTCTATCTTCTTTTCGTACTTTACTACTTCACTTTTCTAAATACTAACTTCTTTTATATGCTTACTACTTAAAACTGAAATTCTATCTTCTTTTCTTACTTTACTTCTTCACTTTTCAAATCACTAACTTCTTTTATATTCTTGCTACTTAAAACTGAAATTCTATCTTCTTTTCTTACTTTACTTTTTCACTTTTCTAAATACTAACTTCTTTTATATGCTTACTACTTAAAACTGAAATTCTATCTTCTTTTCTTACTTTACTACTTCACATTTCAAATCACTAACTTCTTTTATATGCTTACTACTTAAAACTGAAATTCTATCTTCTTTTCTTACTTTACTTCTTCACTTTTCAAAATACTTATTACTTCTCAAATCATACTCATTAAAACTGAAATTCTATCTTCTTTTCTTACTTTACTACTTCACTTTTCTAAATACTAACTTCTTTTATATGCTTACTACTTAAAACTGAAATTCTATCTTCTTTTCTTACTTTACTACTTCACTTTTCTAAATACTAACTTCTTTTATTTGCTTACTACTTAAAACTGAAATTCTATCTTCTTTTCTTACTTTACTTCTTCACTTTTCAAATCACTAACTTCTTTTATATGCTTACTACTTAAAACTGAAATTCTATCTTCTTTTCTTACTTTACTTCTTCACTTTTCAAATCACTAACTTCTTTTATATGCTTACTACTTAAAACTGAAATTCTATCTTCTTTTCTTACTTTACTACTTCACTTTTCAAATCACTAACTTCTTTTATATGCTTACTACTTAAAACTGAAATTCTATCTTCTTTTCGTACTTTACTACTTCACTTTTCAAATCACTAACTTCTTTTATATGCTTACTACTTAAAACTGAAATTCTATCTTCTTTTCTTACTTTACTACTTCACTTTTCAAATCACTAACTTCTTTTATATGCTTACTAATTAATACTAAATTCTATCTTCTTTTCTTACTTTACTTCTTCACTTTTCAAATCACTAACTTCTTTTATATGCTTACTACTTAAAACTGAAATTCTATCTTCTTTTCTTACTTTACTTCTTCACTTTTCTAAATACTAACTTCTTTTATATGCTTACTACTTAAAACTGAAATTCTATCTTATTTTCTTACTTTACTTCTTCACTTTTCAAATCACTAACTTCTTTTATATGCTTACTACTTAAAACTGAAATTCTATCTTCTTTTCTTACTTTACTTCTTCACTTTTCTAAATACTAACTTCTTTCATATGCTTGCTACTTAATACTGAAATTCTATCTTCTTTTCTTACTTTACTTCTTCACTTTTCAAAATACTAACTTCTTTTATATGCTTACTACTTAAAACTGAAATTCTATCTTCTTTTCTTACTTTACTTCTTCACTTTTCAAATCACTAACTTCTTTTATATGCTTACTACTTAAAACTGAAATTCTATCTTCTTTTCTTACTTTACTACTTCACTTTTCTAAATACTAACTTCTTTTATATGCTTACTACTTAAAACTGAAATTCTATCTTCTTTTCATACTTTACTTCTTCACTTTTCTAAATACTAACTTCTTTTATATTCTTGCTACTTAAAACTGAAATTCTATCTTCTTTTCTTACTTTACTTCTTCACTTTTCAAATCACTAACTTCTTTTATATGCTTACTACTTAAAACTGAAATTCTATCTTCTTTTCTTACTTTACTTCTTCACTTTTCAAATCACTAACTTCTTTTATATGCTTACTACTTAAAACTGAAATTCTATCTTCTTTTCTTACTTTACTTCTTCACTTTTCAAATCACTAACTTCTTTTATATGCTTGCTACTTAATACTGAAATTCTATCTTCTTTTCTTACTTTACTTCTTCACTTTTCTAAATACTAACTTCTTTTATATGCTTACTACTTAAAACTGAAATTCTATCTTATTTTCTTACTTTACTTCTTCACTTTTCAAATCACTAACTTCTTTCATATGCTTGCTACTTAAAACTGAAATTCTATCTTCTTTTCTTACTTTACTACTTCACTTTTCAAATCACTAACTTCTTTTATATGCTTACTACTTAAAACTGAAATTCTATCTTCTTTTCTTACTTTACTTCTTCACTTTTCTAAATCACTAACTTCTTTTATATGCTTACTAATTAAAACTGAAATTCTATCTTCTTTTCTTACTTTACTACTTCACTTTTCTAAATACTAACTTCTTTTATATTCTTGCTACTTAAAACTGAAATTCTATCTTATTTTCTTACTTTACTTCTTCACTTTTCTAAATACTAACTTCTTTTATATGCTTACTACTTAAAACTGAAATTCTATCTTCTTTTCTTACTTTACTACTTCACATTTCAAATCACTAACTTCTTTTATAAGCTTACTACTTAAAACTGAAATTCTATCTTCTTTTCTTACTTTACTTCTTCACTTTTCAAAATACTTATTACTTCTCAAATCATACTCATTAAAACTGAAATTCAATCTTCTTTTCTTACTTTACTTCTTCACTTTTCTAAATACTAACTTCTTTCATATGCTTGCTACTTAATACTGAAATTCTATCTTCTTTTCTTACTTTACTTCTTCACTTTTCAAATCACTAACTTCTTTTATATGTTTGCTACTTAAAACTGAAATTCTATCTTCTTTTCTTACTTTACTTCTTCACTTTTCAAATCACTAACTTCTTTTATATGCTTGCTACTTAAAACTGAAATTCTATCTTCTTTTCTTACTTTACTACTTCACTTTTCTAAATACTAACTTCTTTTATATGCTTACTACTTAAAACTGAAATTCTATCTTCTTTTCTTACTTTACTACTTCACTTTTCAAATCACTAACTTCTTTTATATGCTTACTACTTAAAACTGAAATTCTATCTTATTTTCTTACTTTACTTCTTCACTTTTCTAAATACTAACTTCTTTTATATTCTTGCTACTTAAAACTGAAATTCTATCTTCTTTTCTTACTTTACTACTTCACTTTTCAAATCACTAACTTCTTTTATATGCTTGCTACTTAAAACTGAAATTCTATCTTCTTTTCTTACTTTACTTCTTCACTTTTCAAATCACTAACTTCTTTTATATGCTTACTACTTAAAACTGAAATTCTATCTTCTTTTCTTACTTTACTACTTCACTTTTCTAAATACTAACTTCTTTTATATGCTTACTACTTAAAACTGAAATTCTATCTTCTTTTCATACTTTACTTCTTCACTTTTCTAAATACTAACTTCTTTTATATGCTTACTACATAAAACTGAAATTCTATCTTCTTTTCTTACTTTACTACTTCACTTTTCAAATCACTAACTTCTTTTATATGCTTACTACTTAAAACTGAAATTCTATCTTCTTTTCGTACTTTACTACTTCACTTTTCAAATCACTAACTTCTTTTATATGCTTACTACTTAAAACTGAAATTCTATCTTCTTTTCTTACTTTACTACTTCACTTTTCAAATCACTAACTTCTTAAAGCATACTCTTAAAAACTGAAATTCTATCTTCTTTTCTTACTTTACTACTTCACTTTTCAAATCACTAACTTCTTTTATATGCTTACTACTTAAAACTGAAATTCTATCTTCTTTTCTTACTTTACTTCTTCACTTTTCTAAATACTAACTTCTTTTATATGCTTACTACTTAAAACTGAAATTCTATCTTCTTTTCTTACTTTACTTCTTCACTTTTCTAAATACTAACTTCTTTTATATGCTTACTACTTAAAACTGAAATTCTATCTTCTTTTCTTACTTTACTACTTCACTTTTCTAAATACTAACTTCTTTTATATGCTTACTACTTAAAACTGAAATTCTATCTTCTTTTCGTACTTTACTACTTCACTTTTCTAAATACTAACTTCTTTTATATGCTTACTACTTAAAACTGAAATTCTATCTTCTTTTCTTACTTTACTTCTTCACTTTTCTAAATACTAACTTCTTTTATATGCTTACTACTTAAAACTGAAATTCTATCTTCTTTTCTTACTTTACTTCTTCACTTTTCAAATCACTAACTTCTTTTATATGCTTACTACTTAAAACTGAAATTCTATCTTCTTTTCTTACTTTACTACTTCACTTTTCAAATCACTAACTTCTTTTATATGCTTACTACTTAAAACTGAAATTCTATCTTCTTTTCTTACTTTACTACTTCACTTTTCAAATCACTAACTTCTTTTATATGCTTACTACTTAAAACTGAAATTCTATCTTCTTTTCGTACTTTACTACTTCACTTTTCAAATCACTAACTTCTTTTATATGCTTACTACTTAAAACTGAAATTCTATCTTCTTTTCGTACTTTACTACTTCACTTTTCAAATCACTAACTTCTTTTATATGCTTACTACTTAAAACTGAAATTCTATCTTCTTTTCTTACTTTACTACTTCACTTTTCAAATCACTAACTTCTTTTATATGCTTACTACTTAAAACTGAAATTCTATCTTCTTTTCTTACTTTACTACTTCACTTTTCAAATCACTAACTTCTTTTATATGCTTACTACTTAAAACTGAAATTCTATCTTCTTTTCTTACTTTACTACTTCACTTTTCAAATCACTAACTTCTTTTATATACTTGCTACTTAATACTGAAATTCTATCTTCTTTTCTTACTTTACTTCTTCACTTTTCAAAATACTAACTTCTTTTATATGCTTACTACTTAAAACTGAAATTCTATCTTCTTTTCTTACTTTACTTCTTCACTTTTCAAATCACTAACTTCTTTTATATGCTTACTACTTAAAACTGAAATTCTATCTTCTTTTCTTACTTTACTACTTCACTTTTCTAAATACTAACTTCTTTTATATGCTTACTACTTAAAACTGAAATTCTATCTTCTTTTCATACTTTACTTCTTCACTTTTCTAAATACTAACTTCTTTTATATTCTTGCTACTTAAAACTGAAATTCTATCTTCTTTTCTTACTTTACTTCTTCACTTTTCAAATCACTAACTTCTTTTATATGCTTACTACTTAAAACTGAAATTCTATCTTCTTTTCTTACTTTACTTCTTCACTTTTCAAATCACTAACTTCTTTTATATGCTTACTACTTAAAACTGAAATTCTATCTTCTTTTCTTACTTTACTTCTTCACTTTTCTAAATCACTAACTTCTTTTATATGCTTACTAATTAATACTAAATTCTATCTTCTTTTCTTACTTTACATCTTCACTTTTCTAAATACTAACTTCTTTTATATGCTTACTACATAAAACTGAAATTCTATCTTCTTTTCTTACTTTACTACTTCACTTTTCAAATCACTAACTTCTTTTATATGCTTACTACTTAAAACTGAAATTCTATCTTCTTTTCTTACTTTACTTCTTCACTTTTCAAAATACTAACTTCTTTTATATTCTTGCTACTTAAAACTGAAATTCTATCTTCTTTTCTTACTTTACTTCTTCACTTTTCAAATCACTAACTTCTTTTATATGCTTACTACTTAAAACTGAAATTCTATCTTCTTTTCTTACTTTACTACTTCACTTTTCTAAATACTAACTTCTTTTATATTCTTGCTACTTAAAACTGAAATTCTATCTTCTTTTCTTACTTTACTTTTTCACTTTTCTAAATACTAACTTCTTTTATATGCTTACTACTTAAAACTGAAATTCTATCTTCTTTTCTTACTTTACTACTTCACATTTCAAATCACTAACTTCTTTTATATGCTTACTACTTAAAACTGAAATTCTATCTTCTTTTCTTACTTTACTTCTTCACTTTTCAAAATACTTATTACTTCTCAAATCATACTCATTAAAACTGAAATTCTATCTTCTTTTCTTACTTTACTACTTCACTTTTCTAAATACTAACTTCTTTCATATGCTTGCTACTTAATACTGAAATTCTATCTTCTTTTCTTACTTTACTACTTCACTTTTCTAAATACTAACTTCTTTTATATGCTTACTACTTAAAACTGAAATTCTATCTTCTTTTCTTACTTTACTTCTTCACTTTTCAAATCACTAACTTCTTTTATATGCTTACTACTTAAAACTGAAATTCTATCTTCTTTTCTTACTTTACTTCTTCACTTTTCTAAATACTAACTTCTTTTATATGCTTACTACTTAAAACTGAAATTCTATCTTCTTTTCTTACTTTACTTCTTCACTTTTCAAAATACTTATTACTTCTCAAATCATACTCATTAAAACTGAAATTCAATCTTCTTTTCTTACTTTACTTCTTCACTTTTCTAAATACTAACTTCTTTTATATGCTTGCTACTTAAAACTGAAATTCTATCTTCTTTTCTTACTTTACTTCTTCACTTTTCTAAATACTAACTTCTTTCATATGCTTGCTACTTAAAACTGAAATTTTATCTTCTTTTCTCACTTTACTTCTTCACTTTTCTAAATACTAACTTCTTTTATATGCTTACTACTTAAAACTGAAATTCTATCTTCTTTTCTTACTTTACTTCTTCACTTTTCAAATCACTAACTTCTTTTATATGCTTACTACTTAAAACTGAAATTCTATCTTCTTTTCTTACTTTACTTCTTCACTTTTCTAAATACTAACTTCTTTTATATGCTTACTACTTAAAACTGAAATTCTATCTTCTTTTCTTACTTTACTTCTTCACTTTTCAAAATACTTATTACTTCTTTCATATGCTTGCTACTTAAAACTGAAATTTTATCTTCTTTTCTCACTTTACTTCTTCACTTTTCAAAATACTAACTTCTTTTATATGCTTACTACTTAAAACTGAAATTCTATCTTCTTTTCTTACTTTACTTCTTCACTTTTCTAAATACTAACTTCTTTTATATGCTTACTACTTAAAACTGAAATTCTATCTTCTTTTCTTACTTTACTTCTTCACTTTTCAAATCACTAACTTCTTTTATATGCTTACTACTTAAAACTGAAATTTTATCTTCTTTTCTCACTTTACTACTTCACTTTTCTAAATACTAACTTCTTTTATATGCTTACTACTTAAAACTGAAATTCTATCTTCTTTTCTTACTTTACTTCTTCACTTTTCTAAATACTAACTTCTTTTATATTCTTGCTACTTAAAACTGAAATTCTATCTTCTTTTCTTACTTTACTTCTTCACTTTTCTAAATACTAACTTCTTTTATATGCTTACTACTTAAAACTGAAATTCTATCTTCTTTTCTTACTTTACTTCTTCACTTTTCTAAATACTAACTTCTTTCATATGCTTGCTACTTAAAACTGAAATTTTATCTTCTTTTCTCACTTTACTACTTCACTTTTCTAAATACTAACTTCTTTTATATGCTTACTACTTAAAACTGAAATTCTATCTTCTTTTCTTACTTTACTTCTTCACTTTTCTAAATACTAACTTCTTTTATATGCTTACTACTTAAAACTGAAATTCTATCTTCTTTTCTTACTTTACTTCTTCACTTTTCAAATCACTAACTTCTTTTATATGCTTACTACTTAAAACTGAAATTCTATCTTCTTTTCTTACTTTACTTCTTCACTTTTCTAAATACTAACTTCTTTTATATGCTTACTACTTAAAACTGAAATTCTATCTTCTTTTCTTACTTTACTTCTTCACTTTTCAAAATACTTATTACTTCTCGAATCATACTCATTAAAACTGAAATTCAATCTTCTTTTCTTACTTTACTTCTTCACTTTTCTAAATACTAACTTCTTTTATATTCTTACTACTTAAAACTGAAATTCTATCTTCTTTTCTTACTTTACTTCTTCACTTTTCTAAATACTAACTTCTTTTATATGCTTACTACTTAAAACTGAAATTCTATCTTCTTTTCTTACTTTACTTCTTCACTTTTCTAAATACTAACTTCTTTTATATGCTTACTACTTAAAACTGAAATTCTATCTTCTTTTCTTACTTTACTTCTTCACTTTTCTAAATACTAACTTCTTTTATATGCTTACTACTTAAAACTGAAATTCTATCTTCTTTTCTTACTTTACTTCTTCACTTTTCTAAATACTAACTTCTTTCATATGCTTGCTACTTAAAACTGAAATTTTATCTTCTTTTCTCACTTTACTACTTCACTTTTCTAAATACTAACTTCTTTTATATGCTTACTACTTAAAACTGAAATTCTATCTTCTTTTCTTACTTTACTTCTTCACTTTTCTAAATACTAACTTCTTTTATATGCTTACTACTTAAAACTGAAATTCTATCTTCTTTTCTTACTTTACTTCTTCACTTTTCAAATCACTAACTTCTTTTATATGCTTACTACTTAAAACTGAAATTCTATCTTCTTTTCTTACTTTACTTCTTCACTTTTCTAAATACTAACTTCTTTTATATGCTTACTACTTAAAACTGAAATTCTATCTTCTTTTCTTACTTTACTTCTTCACTTTTCAAAATACTAACTTCTTTTATATGCTTACTACTTAAAACTGAAATTCTATCTTCTTTTCTTACTTTACTTCTTCACTTTTCTAAATACTAACTTCTTTTATATTCTTACTACTTAAAACTGAAATTCTATCTTCTTTTCTTACTTTACTTCTTCACTTTTCTAAATACTAACTTCTTTCATATGCTTGCTACTTAAAACTGAAATTTTATCTTCTTTTCTTACTTTACTACTTCACTTTTCTAAATACTAACTTCTTTCATATGCTTACTACTTAAAACTGAAATTCTATCTTCTTTTCTTACTTTACTTCTTCACTTTTCAAATCACTAACTTCTTTTATATGCTTACTACTTAATACTGAAATTCTATCTTCTTTTCTTACTTTACTTCTTCACTTTTCAAATCACTAACTTCTTTTATATGCTTACTACTTAAAACTGAAATTCTATCTTCTTTTCTTACTTTACTTCTTCACTTTTCTAAATACTAACTTCTTTTATATGCTTACTACTTAAAATTGAAATTCTATCTTCTTTTCTTACTTTACTTCTTCACTTTTCAAATCACTAACTTCTTTTATATGCTTACTACTTAAAACTGAAATTCTATCTTCTTTTCTTACTTTACTTCTTCACTTTTCAAATCACTAACTTCTTTTATATGCTTACTACTTAAAACTGAAATTCAATCTTCTTTTCTTACTTTACTTCTTCACTTTTCTAAATACTAACTTCTTTTATATGCTTACTACTTAAAACTGAAATTCTATCTTCTTTTCTTACTTTACTTCTTCACTTTTCTAAATCACTAACTTCTTTTATATGCTTACTACTTAAAACTGAAATTCTATCTTCTTTTCTTACTTTACTTCTTCACTTTTCTAAATACTAACTTCTTTTATATGCTTACTACTTAAAACTGAAATTCTATCTTCTTTTCTTACTTTACTTCTTCACTTTTCTAAATACTAACTTCTTTTATATGCTTACTACTTAAAACTGAAATTCTATCTTCTTTTCTTACTTTACTTCTTCACTTTTCAAAATACTTATTATTTCTCAAATCATACTCATTAAAACTGAAATTCAATCTTCTTTTCTTACTTTACTTCTTCACTTTTCTAAATACTAACTTCTTTTATATGCTTGCTACTTAAAACTGAAATTCTATCTTCTTTTCTTACTTTACTTCTTCACTTTTCTAAATACTAACTTCTTTCATATGCTTGCTACTTAAAACTGAAATTTTATCTTCTTTTCTCACTTTACTTCTTCACTTTTCTAAATACTAACTTCTTTTATATGCTTACTACTTAAAACTGAAATTCTATCTTCTTTTCTTACTTTACTTCTTCACTTTTCAAATCACTAACTTCTTTTATATGCTTACTACTTAAAACTGAAATTCTATCTTCTTTTCTTACTTTACTTCTTCACTTTTCTAAATACTAACTTCTTTTATATGCTTACTACTTAAAACTGAAATTCTATCTTCTTTTCTTACTTTACTTCTTCACTTTTCAAAATACTTATTACTTCTTTCATATGCTTGCTACTTAAAACTGAAATTTTATCTTCTTTTCTCACTTTACTTCTTCACTTTTCAAAATACTAACTTCTTTTATATGCTTACTACTTAAAACTGAAATTCTATCTTCTTTTCTTACTTTACTTCTTCACTTTTCTAAATACTAACTTCTTTTATATGCTTACTACTTAAAACTGAAATTCTATCTTCTTTTCTTACTTTACTTCTTCACTTTTCTAAATACTAACTTCTTTCATATGCTTGCTACTTAAAACTGAAATTTTATCTTCTTTTCTCACTTTACTTCTTCACTTTTCTAAATACTAACTTCTTTTATATGCTTACTACTTAAAACTGAAATTCTATCTTCTTTTCTTACTTTACTTCTTCACTTTTCAAATCACTAACTTCTTTTATATGCTTACTACTTAAAACTGAAATTCTATCTTCTTTTCTTACTTTACTTCTTCACTTTTCTAAATACTAACTTCTTTTATATGCTTACTACTTAAAACTGAAATTCTATCTTCTTTTCTTACTTTACTTCTTCACTTTTCAAAATACTTATTACTTCTTTCATATGCTTGCTACTTAAAACTGAAATTTTATCTTCTTTTCTCACTTTACTTCTTCACTTTTCAAAATACTAACTTCTTTTATATGCTTACTACTTAAAACTGAAATTCTATCTTCTTTTCTTACTTTACTTCTTCACTTTTCTAAATACTAACTTCTTTTATATGCTTACTACTTAAAACTGAAATTCTATCTTCTTTTCTTACTTTACTTCTTCACTTTTCAAATCACTAACTTCTTTTATATGCTTACTACTTAAAACTGAAATTCTATCTTCTTTTCTTACTTTACTTCTTCACTTTTCTAAATACTAACTTCTTTTATATGCTTACTACTTAAAACTGAAATTCTATCTTCTTTTCTTACTTTACTTCTTCACTTTTCAAAATACTTATTACTTCTCGAATCATACTCATTAAAACTGAAATTCAATCTTCTTTTCTTACTTTACTTCTTCACTTTTCTAAATACTAACTTCTTTTATATTCTTACTACTTAAAACTGAAATTCTATCTTCTTTTCTTACTTTACTTCTTCACTTTTCTAAATACTAACTTCTTTCATATGCTTGCTACTTAAAACTGAAATTTTATCTTCTTTTCTTACTTTACTACTTCACTTTTCTAAATACTAACTTCTTTCATATGCTTACTACTTAAAACTGAAATTCTATCTTCTTTTCTTACTTTACTTCTTCACTTTTCAAATCACTAACTTCTTTTATATGCTTACTACTTAATACTGAAATTCTATCTTCTTTTCTTACTTTACTACTTCACTTTTCTAAATACTAACTTCTTTTATATGCTTACTACTTAAAACTGAAATTCTATCTTCTTTTCTTACTTTACTTCTTCACTTTTCAAATCACTAACTTCTTTTATATGCTTACTACTTAAAACTGAAATTCTATCTTCTTTTCTTACTTTACTTCTTCACTTTTCAAAATACTAACTTCTTTTATATGCTTACTCCTTAAAACTGAAATTCTATCTTCTTTTCTTACTTTACTTCTTCACTTTTCTAAATACTAACTTCTTTTATATGCTTACTACTTAAAACTGAAATTCTATCTTCTTTTCTTACTTTACTACTTCACTTTTCTAAATACTAACTTCTTTTATATGCTTACTACTTAAAACTGAAATTCTATCTTCTTTTCTTACTTTACTTCTTCACTTTTCTAAATACTAACTTCTTTTATATTCTTACTACTTAAAACTGAAATTCTATCTTCTTTTCTTACTTTACTACTTCACTTTTCAAATCACTAACTTCTTTTATATGCTTACTACTTAAAACTGAAATTCTATCTTCTTTTCTTACTTTACTTCTTCACTTTTCTAAATACTAACTTCTTTT
>CAMPDV010006389.1:0-24082 GCA_946699065.1 Loxodes magnus | reverse complement strand
CCTTTATAAGCTTTTTTAATCTAAATAATAATAAAAATGTAAGCGTTACCAAAATGCTTAATCTGCTAAGAAGATTACAACTTAACTAATGCTCTTCCAACTGTCTTACCTTGTGGACATATTTACTGTGGTTTGTGTTTGAATACTCAGTTCTGATTATAAGGCATAATGTAATGTCCTATTTGTTAAAAAGGATTCCATTTTAGATTTGAAGACTTACCTTAAGAAAGTGATTTAATAAGAATGATATTTTAAAACTAATAATACATATAAAAGATTTAAGATGCTAGATAGAAATTAAAAGAGATAAGGAAGTAAATTATGCAAAAATCTAAAACCATTACAACCAAATTATCTAACATTACTAATACTCTCATTATACCATATACTAATATCATCCAATACACTACCATTAACTACAACTAATAACACTAAAATATTATACAATCATCCTAATTCCCTATTTACTAATATCTAAAACCCAACTCAAATCCAAACTATAACAGTCTAACTATATTCCACTATATAACCACCTTTAGTACTAAACCCTAAATTAACTTCAAATTATATCACACAAATAAGAAACTAACTATAATACAATACAAAGTAACAACAGTTAAACACTAAACAGGCTAATTAACATAAACTAACCTAGTAGCAACATTTTATTCAATCTAACTATATTCACCTTTTTAATTACTTAATTTAAAAATTAAGTTTATTTAACATTTAAACTGAGAAATTACGATAAGTCTAAGTTTAAATTATAATTCCAAAATTTAGTTAAAGTATGGAATATTAAAATAAGTTATATTTAATTGGAGGAATTAACTAAAATTAAAATAAAGGAATAAAAGAAACTTGATAGTTCGATTTCGAAGGTAATAATACAAAACTTAGTGATCTAAATGAAGGAAGATATGAATTTGGATTAGCAGCAGCTTAAAATTATCTTTATGTGGTTGGAGGAGTTACTAATAATTATCAACAGTTATAATCAGTAGAAAAGTTAAAGATAGGAAACTAAAGTAAATGATAAAAATGCTCTTAATTTCCATTCTTAATAGTAGACTAAACTTTAGTAGTAGATAAAGATGAATAAAATATTTATTCAATTGGAGGTGGAAATTAGAAAGGATAAACTTTAAAAGATATATGAAAGTATAACATATAGAATGATAGATGGAGTAAGTAAAATTTGAATCTTCCTGAAGCTGTTGCTTGTCCTATAGTTTCTTTAGAACCTTTTGTCGTAATCGGAGGTATAAAAAATTATTCTACAGATGAATATTCAAGAAAAATATATAAAAGAAACAAAGAATAATGGCAATAAAGTTAAATTTTTAAAGATGTCTTAGCTTTAACGGAGATGAAAATAAGAGGTGTCTATGGATATGTTTTTGCTTATGAATAGAAAAGAGTTTCAATAATGAGGATTGATTTAGAAAAGTTGAGTTATAGAAGCATTAAAGGGGATAACTGAGATAATAATAATATTGATATGATTAATATTATTGATAATAAATATAGTTTTATATGTAAGTAGTTTAAATATCTATAGTAAATATGTTACTACTTATTAATATGGTTAATCTATACTTATTAATGTTGTATTTTTATAAGTTTTTTTGTATGTTTAAGTGTATATATGATGTTGATATGGTAATGTAGTTATAGCTATATAGTTGACAATAAAGATTATTTTCCTTACTAGCTCTTTTTAAAGCTGAAATAAATAAAGAATCAAATTTTATCTAAACATCTTTAAAAATCTATTATTCAAATATTATCATTATTCAGATACTAACATACAGCTTATAACATACCAAAACATATTCAACAATGTCAAAAAACTATCTTTAATATATCCTTATATTTAAATTATACAAGTACAGATTACTATTTATCTAATCAAAACTATAATCAAATTATCATTAACCTATATCTAAATACAAGTCATTATTACTATCATACACTCTAAAATACATACTTTAATACCAACTACTAAACTTTCCTATACACATATATCAAATCAGGCCATTATAACCCCTATACTTTTGATAAAAGTTCAATCATAATAAATAAATAATAATAAATAAGAACGTACACTTGTGTGATAAGCCTTAACTTATTTGAGGGTTCTCTCAATCGGTACCAGAATCTAACTAGGGTGCTGAAGTCCAGGTCTCAGAGTAATCCTGCCTCTATGTCGTTTATCTGGTTAGGAATTGGAAAAACCTGAAGACATGACTGAGACAAATTATATCTTTAAGTAGAAAAATAAATTAGATTGTGAAATTTGGCACAATAATTGGATTTTATTCTATTCCCTTTTAACTTTAGCCTTCGGAAAGAAATACAATAATTTCGAGATTAAAGGTAATAAATTTTTATTTAAAAACTGAGACAAAAGTGACCAAAGAGATCAGACGAAGCAAGAAATATTTCTAGACTATTTTAACAACAAAATTTGGTTTTTTATTAATTGTGGTGAGCCTAATAAAGGTAGAATCACGTTTATTTATTTATCTTTAGAAACTTTCTTATCAGATTATTAAATCCTAGCTTCCTTATACTTAGCAGATAAAAACTTCCCTTTTAAATTTAGTCTTATAGGTAGCCTTCAAATTAATACTTACTTCTGTGATATTCGATTTTAACTTAGAAAAAGATGCAAGAGAGTTGAATTTACATAATTAAAATTTTAAGTTGTCTAAAAGTAGTGTAATATATTACTTAGTAGCACATGAAGGTTAATTGAACCAGCTAAATATTATGAATAATCCTTGAAATTAAATTAAAAGTTCTGAAGAGCCCTATTAGAGAGTAAAGATCTCCTAATGGCAATGTATCAGGAAAAATATTGAGACCTTTGGCCTTACGAAAAGGCTCTGATGTAGTAAAATGTATTCCTGATATTGAATTCATAAATTATGGAGTAAAAGTGTTATAGATTTGTCCTTTTGCTTAAATTAAACTTTTCAACAGTACTCTATGATCTTAAAGTAAGTCTGATAACTCTTTTGAATTAAAAGCATCTTGTTGAGAAGTGATTATATGGTAAGTTCCCACAGCAAATTAGGATAAAATTAAAATCCTAATTCTTATGAAGAAAATAAAAAAGTTACCTATATAACTGATTTGGCAGGTTCTTAATTAAAGTATATTTATCCTATATAAAATGTATATAGGATAATTTAAAGTTCCAATAATTAACAGTGATAAATGCTTTAAATGCGTAAGAAGTCTTATTATCTAGATTCTGGTTATCAGTCAATAAAATTAAAAATTTCTTATTTTTCCTGAAATATTCATTAAGACAACACAAAATTTCTCATACTAAGCTGTATGTTCAGTGGAAGAAACAATTTAGACGGTTCCAAAAACATTACTATATCAGGCGTGTAGGAGAGCAGAGATTAATCATGATTATCCGAAAGAACGTTAATAAATTTATCCTCTTTTGAACAAAAATGAAGGTTTACAGTTAATTTTAGTATTTATAATTGAAATAAGAATGGTTACTTGGTTTTAAAGATAGAGTAATAACAATTTTATAACATAAGCTTCCTAATTTGATCATAAGTTATTAAAGAATTAAATATATTAATTAAAAGTAGGTAAATTATTGTTTAAGGGGTATAAAAATAAAGATTGGCTTTTAAAATTGAATTTAATAAAATCTAAATAAATTAGGCGAAAAGTAAAGTTTAACAAGTTTGGATTCAAAAATTAGATAGATATAACTTATATTAATTATTGAAATGATAGATAATTAATTAAATATATAGCTTTTATCGTATAAAGAAAATAATCAGTTTAGTTTTATTGAATGTAATAGTTCTTAAGCTTTCTAAATTAAGCTTATATCTTATAAAAGTTAAAGATATCTTAAAATCTTATTAATATAATTGCCTGGCTTATTCTATTTATTCCTTAGACTAATTACACTTCAATATTTAAACTTTTATTTTAGTATTATTTAACTTTTTAAGTTTCATTTCTGTTTCAATATTAAGTTCCACTTACGAAGCAAATTTATCTAGCATAATTTTTACCTTTAGATAAAAATCTGCTAACTTATTTTAATATCATGCTTTTAAAATCTCCTTTGCTTCTGTTTGACTGTAGTAGAATCTTACGAAAAAGCATTTTCTCCACTAAATTGAAAAAAAGTCTATCTTTGTATTTAAAGGCATAACTATAAATCTAAATTTAAAGACTCCTTAGTCAAAATTTTAAGCATTTGCTTACATTATTTGGTTACCTTAAACAGCTTAAGCAAACTCATGGATTTAAGAAGAAAAAATAATTTTCCTAATTTTATTTGCTGAAAGATATTAAGTTTCAGCTAAGAGTCAGCAAAGCCAAAATTTTATACGAGACGCTAAATAAAAATTTGAGAAAGAGCTTAGAAACTAGCTATCTAAAACGAATGCAAACGATGCTTTTCATATTTATAAGGACAATAAGCTATTTTGGCTAAGAGGAGATAAAGATGTTTTGCCATAAAGATAATAAATAGGATGATTAGGTATTAGAGATACTAAAGGGATAAATATTATGTTTTACTGGTGCTTTCTGAAACTAATAAATAGTAGATATAATCTAGAATAAATATAAATGGTGTGATATAGATTCTAGTTTAATAGGAGTTAAATGTGGTAGATAATGTTAATCTGTTATATGAATAGAAAGTTGGTTAGTAAGACATATTAATGAATGATATGTTTTACATGTTTATAAATTAGGCTTAGATACTATTGCTCCCTATCTACATGAAAAGGAATAGATAAGGTTAGCTCTGTATTATATGGAATTGTATTTTGGAATAACTTTGATGAGGATTGTAGGTGTGGACTGATTTGATATAGTATTAATAAGTTGATTCTTTGAACTTAAGATTAAATTAGAAGTTATCTTGCTTAATTAACCTCTCTTAAGTATTTAAGATTAATTAAAATTAATCTAAACTTCTTAATTAGTCTCAACCAATACACTATAAGGATAAAACCACTTTACAACACCATTCATTATCAATTCAAATCACTACACCAATATCATACCATACAGTTTAACTGCCTCCAATTAATTACTCTAAAACTATCTTACATCATAACCAAATCTATAGCATACACACACCAACTAACTCAAAACTAATTTTTAAGAACTAGCATACAACTAAGACTAACCATTAGAAAGCTTAGTCTCTTCTTAAACAACAGAAACTAATTAATTAGCCAACTAATATTAGGCTACAGCTCATTACTGATAGGTCTCTTAGTAGCTTAGTAGAAATAAAACTAAGAGATTAAGAGTTAAGATAGCTTTATTTAATCAAGTAATGCTAATACATTTTCTGAGAACACTTCTTTAGATGTTAATAGACCTTAAAGAAAAGCTCTTAGCAAATCATAACAGATAGATGCTTCAAACAAGATTGAATAAGTAGAGTAAAGAGAATCGTAGTTTAATACTTTGAATAGTACTGCAATCTGTTCTTATGATATTCAATCTGTAAAATAAAGTTAGAAGTTGATGAGGAGGAAAAAGCCTCTTTAGTGAAATAATAAGGTAATAAAAAAGTTAGTTAAACCAGATTTAAATTTAAGCAGAAAAAGGATAGATAAATTATTTATCTTATTAGGCTAAAAATGATAAGTTTGCTTAAAGACACTTAAAAGAAGCTAAATTTATAGCAGCTACAACATTAATTTAATAGCTTTAATCTTTATTTTTAAGAAGTTCTAATTAAAGCAATATAAAAGAGAATAAAACAATAAGCTTAATAAAAGAAATAAGTCTTTATCTATAACAGATAGGTAATACTAGTATAAAGCTTTATTAAACAAACTTAACTTTCAAAACATAAGAAACAGAAAACATTCAAGTACTTTACATTTTTAAGAAGTAGGAATAAAACCTAGTTATCAACTATAATTTACCAAAAATTTAAGACTTACAAAATAATAGTAGTTTCTGAGTACAAAATTAGATATAATCACAAAAAACCAACTAATTGAAAGATGTAAAATAAACTCTAACAAATTAGCAGAGATTGAAGGCTTAACAAAGGCATATCAATGAAGACCCGAATAAATAAAGGCAAATTAAATTTCATTTAAGTAAGGTAACGGATTCTATATTAAACAATGTCTAAATAAGTTTTGCTATAAGATAATAGATTTAATAAGAAAATTAAAAACAGCTAGAGCAGTTGAGAAAGACCATATCTTTATCGTACAATCGGAATTTCCGGAGACAATTCATTTCAATCACTTGTTAAAGCTATAGAGATAACTGAATCTGAATGACCCGTCAAAGTTCTTTGGAGGGTACCAGTTGAGAAAGACCATATCTTTATCGTGCTATCTCAACTTCCGGAGACAATTCGTTTCATATCCCTTGTTAAAGCTATAGATCAAATTGAATCCGAATGACCCGTCAAAGTTCTCGTACAACTTCCAGTCTGGAAATCCCACATCTTTATCGTGCTATCTCAACTTCCAGAGACAATTCATTTCATATCACTTGTTAAAGCTATAGAGATAACTGGATCCGAATGACCCGTCAAAGTTCTCGTACAACTTCCAGTCTGAAAATCCCAATCTTTATCGTTTAGTAACTACCAGAGACAATTGATTTCATGTCGCTTGTTAAAGCTACAGAATTATCGTAACTCGAACGAGCCGTCAAAGTTAAGTCTAAAATATTAAAGAATTACCTTGAGATTAGTCGTAGGAAATGTTGTTTAGCAATTTTTAGAAGCAGAGGTTGAATTTGGTATTTAAATAGAAGAAGGGGTATTGTTGGGACTGATTTGTTGTTGTTAATATTTTTGGTAAAAAAAGAGTTTTAGTAAATGATATTAGTTTTGATTGAATTTTGATAACTAAGTTGAATAATTTGGAAATGAAAGTAACTGATCTTAATAATTTGGTTATTTAAGTTGAATTAAATAATAAAAATATTGATTTATTAAGATACTTATAAGATTTTATTAATTAAATTATTGAAAATTCTAATTTTTAAGCTTAAATGCAGAAAAATATAAAGCTGTCTTTGTCCATTAAAGGTTTTAGAATTTGAATGATTTGATATGTTTTGACTTTTAAATAAAAGGATAAATGATTATATCAAAAGTTTATAACTAAGAATTTAAATCCTTATTATAATAACTTTACTATGCATTTATTAATCATACCTTATTTGAGTTTTAAATAAAAAGACTCTTACCTTATTTCAATATAAACCCTTTTAAATGATAAGCAAAATACTTAAGGAAAGATTTTGTAAAGATGGGAATTAGAAGTTTTGCTATCTTTCTTTCTTTGATATCCTATTATATGATAATATTGTGACACTATCTACCAAGGCTAAATCAAACATCCTCTAGCAAATCAAATAAGTTGCTATCCGAGTTTATACTTACTAGTTTTATGATATTTCTATAGTTGCTAATATTCTTCAATCAGTTTTTCTAACAGAAGATCAGTAAGAATTATATACTTTTCCTAGAACTTAAATTACTTATCTTCCTCTAATCTAAAATAAAAACTCTTAGATTTCATGTCTTAAGTAGTTAAAGTTGATGTAAAACAAAATGGCTGGCTTCAAGAAGTGTTTTTTACCACCTCCTCAGAATAGGAGATAAAACCATAACTATCTAATAGATTAGAAGAACTTATAATAAATACTACAAATTAAAATAAAACGGATCTCTCCCATCAAAGGACAAGTAAGAACTGAGATAAAAATTCAGAACAGAAAAGTTAGCAAAGCTCTCTATACATCCATTGAAAACTGAAAAAAGAGACCATTCAACTGAGTCAATAAAAATAATAACGAAAAAATAAAAAATAAACGAAGGAGGCAAAGTACGATAATTCAATATAGATCCTATTACCTTTGATTTAAACAATATCGAAATAGAACAAATGGACTTGAGTAGATAAAACAGCTGATTTATTAACTTATTAGAAACATAAAAAAACTCGAATAGGAATTAAACTCCCAGGAGAAAGAGATACTTGTATTAAGTCAGGATTTGATAAGATGATGATGAAATCCATATGGTAGACCGAAGAGCTAAAGTCGGAGTTTATGAGCAAATGACAAGTTTAGGGAATAATATTTGAATAATGCAAGAGTAAGACAAGAAAAACTGAGCAAAATTAGATTCTATGCTTAAATTAATAGAAAAAACCTGTAGAAGCCTTCATAAGGAACTCCAATCGAAATAGAGAAACGGGAAGGGCATTTCCTAGAGCAAGAAAAAGATGCTACATTTGCAACAGCACTTGACATTTATGACGGAAATGTCCTCAATAGAAAAGAAATAAGAATGAATATCTGGAAAAATGTTAACTAATAGCAATTGAAGTTTCGAGTAAAGGAATTCTTCCCATCGGAAAATGGGAAAATCTAGAAAAAAAGTTCTCAACTCAGATTATATAAAAGAGATCAGCAATTTTTATCTCATATCTAGCTTAATAAACGAGTCTGGAAACAAGCTCAATTGAGGATTAAAAACTAACTTTTTGTTTCGAAGTGAGAGAACTTCAATACCTTGAAGAAACTTAATATTATATAAGAAATTTTGCAACTCTTTTAGAAGAGTTCTGTAATGCTAATAGATAAGGAATATCGTTAGAGATAAGATAAATATGTCTTGAGTTAAAAGCTCTTAATTATTAATACTGTAAGGATTGGATGATATTTTAAAGGCTGCAATAAATATATGATTAAAAGTAGAAAAAATATATTAGGAGAATAAAGAGTAGAAGGTTACTAATGGTGTATTGAATAGATATTAGTTACAACATTTAATACCCATATAGAATGATAGGTCTAAAGCATATTTTAGTTAATCTTATAAAGCTATTATAGTTATTATAAGTGAAATACCAATAATAACCAATTTTCATTACTTCCTATTCCAATAATTCAATACTATCTAAAATTAAACTAAACTATCTACACTTAAACCAAACTAATACCTCCTTTTAACTATATCAAATCTTTATTAATACTTAGTAATCAACTGAAGAATTCTAACAAAATTCAAATTACTTTCAATATTACTACCAATATAGCCACTCAAATTGCTAACCAAAAGTAAAACCATATCATCAAAAATATCCCTTAAAATACTGTTTTTTTCGCTTTTAGATTTATCAAGATAAGAACTAAAGTAAAAGGTAGATTCTAAATTGCCAAGTAAATTAAAAAAAATAGAAGATGGTAAGTTACCTAAAACCTACAGTTAAAATAAAGATTTTAGAAAGAACTATTGAACCTACAAATAAGAAGAATATCTATTTTATTTAGAATTTTTCAAGCTTTAAAGATATAAAAGAACGAAACCTGAGTTTATTCTATATACTATCAAAGTAAGTAGATTCAGAAGTACGGGAAAAAAATTCTTCTCATGGAAGATTAAATGATGCTAAACCTTAACAAAATACGCAACATATTGGGCCATTTTCTCATATTTCTAGGTGTGATTATTTGGTTAAAGCTCTTAAATTGAAGAATTTTCTAATTCGATACACTAAGAAATGCTAGCTATGCCTATTGCAATCAAGTTATATCTTGCTTCTATTATTTGCTTATAATTATCATAAAATCAAAGGCTTATAGCAACTTTTAATTTTATCAGGAGTTTATTATTTGTTAAAATGTACAGGGATTTCCACTAAACAGAAGCAAATTAAGCTGGCGTTTTTATTAATCAGTCTATATAGTTTATAAGCGTAAGTTTTTATAATCCTGCTAAGCTTAATTTCATAATTAAATACTTAACATTTAGAGTTTCATCCAAAACTTTGTTATCTCAGGCTAAAAAATAAAGTTTTTTCTTACTATTACTTAAAATTCGGTCCTAACAGAATTGCTGCTAAAGAGATCAACGATTTTATTATTTCTTTACCCAATATAAAAGAGGGAAGAATTTTGCTTTGCATATAAAAAATAAGAGATTTACGACAGGAGTTAATAGTCCGATTGAAGAAGTAATTGAAGTGAAATGTCTGATGTATTGATGTCAAGAAAATGGCTATTCAGATTTAGGTTAACTCATTCCTAAGCTTTTAAAAATGAGAAAATTATCTTTCTAGTCTAAGCACGTTTTGGTCCATGAACTAGGTTTTATTATGTTCTATAAATTTGATGAGTAGTTCTATTAGATTATCGTGCTTATTGAAACCACTTCACCTTTCATTCTAACTGTTAACACTTTTATTCAAAAACATCTCTGAGTTTAAAATCTTCTTTGGTTCTTTTTTTGCTGAGTGAACTAGTTTAATCTCTTTTTTTCGGACTTTCAAAAATGATTATGGTAATCGTCACTTTGTTTCTATCTTAAAAAGTTCTAAAATATCTTTACATACAATTTTAGAGTTAATAAATCAGATTAATATAAACTCTTTTACATGTTACTCTTCAGCCTTGACAGCTCTTTTCCCCTTTTATTTCCTTTTTCCTTGGCAGATTATCTCTATTTCCTTTCTTTAATAAACTGCTTTTTAATTTTTTCTTCAATAATTTAATCTTTTCTAGTACTTTCTGTATAAATACTTACTTTCGTCGTTTAGTCAATATGCTTTAGATATTTTTCTAGATACTGAAGTTTCTTTTAAAGTGATTTGTTGATCCTTTATAGCTTTAGTTTTTTGGAGTTTTATCTGATATAGATAAACTAGGAACTTTGCATTTGGGCTTTTCTTATTTGATTTTATATTCTTGAGCCAAGTTCTACTATTAACCTCTTTTTTGTTATAATTTTTTTTAATCTAAAACACTTTTTTTTCTTCCTATCTAACCCTGATTTCTAAGATGCTTAGCTCAAGTTAGTAGGAGGGAACGGATTTATTCTCTAAATTCTTATAATCATTTGGCGTCGCTTGATTCCTTTTTATTCTAGTATTATAGTAGATTTTTTTAAAACTTGAGGCTTTTCTGCTTACTTATTATCATTGCAAATTAGAGCTGTAAATAGCTTTCTAAATTAGATTGGATTTGTAAGTTTTTTTAATTAGAAATTTTATGAATAGCCTGGCTTTTTTTATCCTTTAGATTAATTTAATTTTACTATTTTTCGCTTTTACTTAGATTACTGTTCCACCTGTCGCTCATATCTTGATCATTCTTGCATTTTATTAAATTTATCATTTTACTTTATCTAGTGTCTTTGAGCAGATCTGAAGATAGAAAGCAGGGAAAATTGAAGGGAGATAAAAATTTATCCTCAAGATGCTTCTACTTGCTTACAGCATTTTGGTCACCCTCCCCATATTAACCTTATAAAATTATTTCCTTTAATGACTCGTTAATTTTAGACAAACTTTTAAGACTTTAGTTAGTTATTTCTCCAAGGATAGCAACATTTATTTCCCTTATTTTTAGCTGTTTTGCCTTACTAACTTTCAGTTATTTTTACTCATTTACTGTATCTTAATTTAGCTTTCATGATTGAAAAAGCTATTGAGTACATTTAAATTTCTCTGCTCCGAAAGTTTGCCAGAAATATATCTTTCCTTGATTTAAATATCCGCCTGAAGATAAAAAAGGCAGCAGATCTTTTTTAAGTTTTTTAAATATCTTCTATTAAACATCTGTTTAGAATTCTACTTCTTGATAACTATTTTCCATCTTAAATAATCATTAAAAATTCTTAAGTTTAGACTCCTTGATTAATAAACCTGCTTCTACTTTATTGATTACTAGTACTTTAAATTAATCCCTGAAATTATAATTTAGACTAATCTGAATAACTTTAATTCTTTGAAGTATTTTCAGAAATGTCGAATGGATTACCTTTTTTCCATTGAGCTCTTCTTCTTACTTTAGAGCTGCTATTTCGGGCTATTCTTAAGTTTGTTTATTTCTGTTTCTCAGCTATGATAATGATAAAGCTTTTTCATACATGTAGCTATGAAAATTATAATACTTTTTTATTCTTAATAAATATAAGGTGAGATGCAGATTTTCACGGATGAAATGGATCTTAACTAATATGTAGGAAATTAATAGAATTTTGCACTTCTCCAGAATTTACCTTGATATTCTACTTTTAGAGGTAATAGCATTTTTTAAATACCTATAATCATTTTTAAAGGTATTTTAATTTCTTCATACGAGCTTCCTTAATAACTTGTTACTTCACTTTCCCCACCTAGAATACCAGCAATCTATCCAACATGCTAGCTTAACTGTAATTTTTGGTATTTTTTCATCAACATAAAAACAATCTAAGGTTTCTATTTTTCCATGCTATTTTATAATAATCTCTCTTCCTTATTCCTTTAGCTAGCTGCTTTATATTTTTGCTTTTTATTCTGTTACTCATACTTTTCTAATATCAGTAACCCTTAACCTATTCTTAGAGCTTTAGTATCTACTCTAAGTATGGGTAATATTTACGATTAAAGAGGTTCTATTGCAAGTCTATTTTTTAAAGGAAAGTCAAGGTTTATACTAATAAGGGAAATATCGATTTCTAGCAACTCCAAGAGATCAGCATTTCAGGAAACTTGCTAAACTTAGTTATGATTAACTATCAGGTTTCTCAGTTACTTTTAGGTGATAAACGAGAAGTCTTGGATGTAATTATAGGTTAATTTAAGATTCTGTAATGATGATATCTTTCTTTGATATTGTGTAAAGCGTATTAATTTAGTTATGTACTAGGTAATTTAGGTATTTTGCAACTATTCTAATTTATTTTTATGTTTACTAGTTTGGTGATATAAAGTTGTAGGTTTATTTGCATAATTAATTTGTTTAATTTGCGTTTTCAGAGATGACTGTAAATATGTAGGAAGTAGTTTTTGATGAGTTGGTGGTTATATAATATTGTAGATTTTGTATATTAGGTTGAGATGTATAGGGTATTAAAAATAGGATTTAAATAGTAATTGGCTGAAATATTTGTATATGTTTTAGATAATATATTTGGTTATTAGGTTGATTTAGCATAAATGATAGTGAGTTATTGAAATAAAATATAGTAATGTAGTGATGTAACGATTGACTAATATATTAGTATGTTACATGTTTGTAAGATTATATTAAATATTTAGTTGTGGCTTAATATTTATTATTTATAAATTATCTAAAATTTTAGAGGGAAAATTCTTCCATTTTATATTTTAATTTTAATAGTAATTATTCTTCTATTTATTAAGTTATAAGTAATTAAAAGGATTATTATTTAGTTTCATATCTAAATCTCTTAAAACCAAAAATTACTTTCTTTTAAGTCTATTCAAAAATAAAATGCTACCATCTAAATGCGAAGCTTGCGAAAAAGACTTCAACTAAGAGTTTAGAAAGCCTAGAAAGTTGGATTGTGGATGTATTCTTTGTGAGAGATGTTTGAAAAGCTTCTACAAAATCTAATAGATGTTTAATTGTAAAAAGCACAACATCATCACTTATAGACCAATTGAAAAATTAGAAATGGAGGTTTCACATCTTTAAGAGGAGTCAAAATAAAACTTACTGAATATATGTTAAGAGCATAATGAGATTCTAGCTTTTTATTGTCTGAGTGACAGTATATTAATATGTGAAAAATGCCAATGGAATTCTCATAAGAAGCATCAATGTGGTAGATAAGAGGAAATCGTTCCTATTATGTAAGTTCGAATGTAAATGACTTTGAGTGCTATGAAAGAGAGGTTGAATCAATATTCTTCTGTCTTAGGCTAATGATAAATGTAGTTGGCTTAAGATTATATGATAAATATAAAATATATAGTATAGATCTATGATAATATCAAGAGAAGTTTAGAGTAAGCATGTGAGGAGTTGGTGATAAGAGTATAGGAGAAAGGCGAATAGAGTAGGTAGGAAATAAGTTAAAATAATATTTTTGAGATGAGTAAGTAAGTAGAGAGTATCGGATAAATGTAATAGACCACTATATAGTAATGTGAGATAAAGAAGAATTAATTAGAGAGATTGGAAGTATAGCTTTAAGAAAATAAAATAAATGAAGAATAAAAATATTCTTAATATTAAGCTATTCTTATACCTTAGAATATGGAAGCTTAAGTTTTTTAAAAGATGATGAAAGGGAGTTAGTTTGGTTTAGAATAGGAATTGCATGCTAGATAGAGAGTATAGATATAATCCTTTTAAAGAACTATATAACTTTTATGAAAGGAGAGTTAGTTGTAGGCTTAATATTATGAGAGTGTTAATAAGGAAAGTAAAGAATAAATCTAAAAGTTACTTTAAGTTATTAAAGAGTAGGATTTGGTGTTGAATGGCTTAAGAGAACAAATATCTCATAACTAGCAAGAAATAGAGGATCAAGAGATATAACGAGAGAGAATGCTCTAGCAGTAATATACTATCTTGAAACAAAATAACTTCTAGTAGAAATACTTAAGAAAAGAGCAGAAACTAGAACTTTAGAGCAAAATTCCGTTCAGCGTGAGATCTATGAACTAGCTTTCAAAACAATTCTAAGTATTAATAAAGCTGAAAAATCTGAAATAGAAGTTGAGTTATGACTATGAAATACTTGAGAGCTCTGATTTAGTTCTCAAACGAAGTCTAAGTATCGAAAAGCTGATGAAGTTAAAATACTGATATAACATCTTTGAGCGAAGACTCCGATTTTCTTTAGAACCTTTCATAGTATGAAAATAAGTCTGATTAACATACTGCTGGCCAACTATTAAAACTGCAGACTTTAAGTAAAGACTCAGATATATTTTAGAGCTCTTATCGAGTTCCTAAAATTAGTCTGAGTATCAAAAAGATGATGAAGTTAAACTACGGAAATAGAAAATCTGAGAGAAGACTCCGATATTTTTTGAGCTCTGAAATAGTTTATAAAGCAATTCAGAGTTACGTTAAAGCTGAAAATCTTAAAAAACTGAATCAAGATTTTTGTGAATAGAAACATAAATACCTAATAGCTCTGATCTAATTATAAAAAGAGTATGATAGAGGTAAAACTTAAGAAATAAAAAACTAAAAAACGGACTTTAAGCGAAGAATCTGATATATTTTAGAGATCTGAACTAGTTTCAAAAAATTAAAAGTAGCGAAAAAGCTAATGATGTTAAAGTACTGAAATAAATCTTTGAGTTAAGACTCAGATATTCATGCGTTCGGCATTAAATCTAAATAAATCTGACAAAAATATTGCTGAAATATTAAATAACTGTAAGAGAAACTTTAAGTTTGGAATCCATTAACCCTTGAGAGTACTGATCAAGTTCTCCAAAAAAGTCTGGGTAAAGTTAAAGCTTAAGAACTTCAAGACTGTAAGAAGAACTATAAGATTCGAATCCGTCGTCCTTGAGAGCTCTGATATTTAATAATAATCAATCTGAATATCGAAAGTGCTGAAACACTAAAAGATTAAAGAAGAATTTTAAGTTTGCAATCCGTTAACATGCGTGCTCGGATCTCTTTCTAAATTTATATCTGAATATCGTAAGTGCTGAAATACTAAAAAACTGCAAGAGAAACTTTAAGTTTGGAATCCGTTAATCGTTAAAAACTCTGATAAATTTCAGTAAAAAGTTTGCTGATATAAAGCTTAAGAAATAAAAAACTGTAAGAAGAGCTTTAAGTTTGCAATCCGTTATCTTTCGTGCTCGAATCTCATTCTTTAGTTATATCTGAATAATGAAAGAGCGGAAAATACAATATAACTGTAAGAAGAACTTTAAGTTCAGAATCCGTTATCCTTGAGAGCTCTAATCAAAATCTCAAAAAAAGTCTCTGCAGAGTTAATTTTTATGAACTGTAAGACTTTAAGAAGAACTTCAAGTATGGAATCCGTTATCCTTGCGAGCTCGGTTGTTTTCTAAAGCATAATCTGATTATCGAAAGTGCTGAAATCTAAAAAACTGTAAGATGAACTTTAAGTTTTGATTCCATTATCCTTGCGAGCTCTGATCAAGTTTTCAAAAAATGACGGGATAGATGATAAGCTTAAGAACTGTAAGACTTTAAGAAGAACTTTAAGTTTGTAATCCGTTTTCTAGATTGCTCTGTTCTTTTTCTCAAAATACGTCTGAGTTACGAATTAGCTTAAGTACTTATAGAATGAAAGTACAACTTGTTTTATAGACTCCGTTTCATTTGAGATCTTTGGTTTAGTTCTAAAAATTTTGTCGGGATATAGTTGAAAAACTTAAAAATTGAAAGAAGAACTTTGACTAAAAACTCCATTCTGTTTCATATTTATATCCAGTTCTTAAATTATTAGTATCAAATTTTAAAAGCTGAAGATTTTATGTTTGAACATTGAGTTTAAAACTGTTGCTGCTTGAGAGCTTGAATCTAGTTCTCAAAAGGAGTCTTATTATGATAAAAATAAGTTCCTAGAAGATTTTGATTAGGATTTTGAATAAAAACTCCATTCTGCCCTGTCTAAGGATTTCCTCATTCTCATTCTTTTTACCATATTCTTACTTGAGTTTTCTGAGAAATGCTAAATAATTTCATTTGCTTGCATTTCTTCTTGAAAGAGTCTTTGGTTGTAGTTCTTTTCTTCTAAAAATTTTTAAATTTATAAATTTTTCTCTTTTAGCAGTTCCGAGCTTCGTATTCTCGTCTATTTTTTTCTCATTCTTTTCTTCCTACATTCTAAAGATTTTAAAAGAGCTTTAGTCTTAGTAAATGTTCTAACTTAGCTACTTTTTTTGATATTAAGATTAGTTAAAGATTGTGTCCCTTTTTTAGTGCATTGCTCCTAGTAGTTTTTAAAGATTTTAGGATAGAGATGTTTTTGTTATTTATAGAATAAAAAATGTGATTAAGTTGTAAAGCTGGTTGGTTTTTTAAATTTAGCAAAATGTATTGGTGCGGATTGTAGATAGGTACTTGATATAAGAGGTGAATATTGTAGTATGTATGTAATGATAGATATTTGAATTTATAATGGTTAATTATAATTTTTGATGGTAACTGTTATAAATTACCTTTATAAGCTTTTTTAATCTAAATAATAATAAAAATGTAGCGGTTACCAAAATGCTTAATCTGCTAAGAAGATTACAACTTAACTAATGCTCTTCCAACTGTCTTACCTTGTGGACATATTTACTGTGGGTTTGGTGTTTGAATACTCAGTTCTGATTATAAGGCATAATGTAATGTCCTATTTGTTAAAAAGGATTCCATTTTAGATTTGAAGACTTACCTTAAGAAAGTGATTTAATAAGAATGATATTTTAAAACTAATAATACATATAAAAGATTTAAGATGCTAGATAGAAATTAAAAGAGATAAGGAAGTAAAATTATGCAAAAATCTAAAACCATTACAACCAAATTATCTAACATTACTAATACTCTCATTATACCATATACTAATATCATCCAATACACTACCATTAACTACAACTAATAACACTAAAATATTATACAATCATCCTAATTCCCTATTTACTAATAATCTAAAAACCAACTCAAATCCAAACTATAACAGTCTAACTATATTCCACTATATAACCACCTTTACTACTAAACCCTAAATTAACTTCAAATTATATCACACAAATAAGAAACTAACTATAATACAATACAAAGTAACAACAGTTAAACACTAAACAGACTAATTAACATAAACTAACCTAGTAGCAACATTTTATTCAATCTAACTATATTCACTATTTTAATTATTATATTTAAAAATTAACTTTATTTAATATTTAAACTGAGAAATTACGATAAGTCTAAGTTTAAATTATAATTCCAAAATTTAGTTAAAGTATAGAATATTAAAATAAGTTATATTTAATTGGAGGATATAACTAAAATTAAAATAAAGGAATAAAAGAAACTTGATAGTTCGATTTCGAAGGTAATAATACAAAACTTAGTGATCTAAATGAGGGGAAGATATTATTTTGGGATTAGCAGCAGCTTAAAATTATCTTTATGTGGTTGGAGGAATTACTAATAATTATCAAAAGTTATAATCAGTAGAAAAGTTAAAGATAGGAAACTAAAGTAAAATGATAAAAATGCTCTTAATTTCCATTCTTAATAGCAGGCTAAACTTTAGTAGTAGATAAAGATGAATAAAATATTTATTCTTTTGGAGGTGGAAATTAGAAAGTATAAACTTTAAAAGATATGATGAAAGTATAACATATAGAATGATAGATGGAGTAAGTAAAATTTGAATCTTCCTGAAGCTGTTGCTTCTCCTATAGTTTCTTTAGAGCCTTTTGTCTTAATCGGAGGTATAAAAAAAATTTCTACAGAAGAATATTCAAGAAGAATATATAAAAGAAACAATGAATAATGGCAATAAAGTTAAATTTTTAAAGATGTCTTTGCTTTAACGGAGATGAAAATAAGAGGTGTCTATGGATATGTTTTTGCTTCTGAATAGGAAAGAGTTTCAATAATGAGGATTGATTTAGAAAAGTTGAGTTATAGAAGTGTTAAAGGGGATAACTGAGATAATAATAATATTGATATGATTAATATTATTGATAATAAATATAGTTTTATATGTAAGTAGTTTAAATATCTATAGTAAATATGTTACTACTTATTAATATGGTTAATCTATACTTATTAATGTTGTATTTTTATAAGTTTTTTTGTATGTTTAAGTGTATATATGATGTTGATATGGTAATGTAGTTATAGCTATATAGTTGACAATAAAGATTATTTTCCTTACTAGCTCTTTTTAAAGCTGAAATAAATAAAGAATCAAATTTTATCTAAACATCTTTAAAAAATCTATTATTCAAATATTATCATTATTCAGATACTAACATACAGCTTATAACATACCAAAACATATTCAACAATGTCAAAAAACTATCTTTAATATATCCTTATATTTAAATTATACAAGTACAGATTACTATTTATCTAATCAAAACTATAATCAAATTATCATTAACCTATATCTAAATACAAGTCATTATTACTATCATACACTCTAAAATACATACTACCAACTACTAAACTTTCCTATACACATATATCAAATCAGGCCATTATAACCCCTATACTTTTGATAAAAGTTCAATCATAATAAATAAATAATAATAAATAACAACGTACATTTGTGTGATAAGCCTTACTTATTTGAGGGTTCTCTCAATCGGTACCAGAATCTAACTAGGGTGCTGAAGTCCAGGTCTCAGAGTAATCCTGTCTCTATGTCGTTTATCTGGTTAGGAATTGAAAAAACCTGAAGACATGACTGAGACAAAAGTGACCAAAGAGATCAGACGAAGCAAGAAATATTTCTAGACTATTTTAACAACAAAAATTTGGTTTTTTATTAATCGTGGTGAACCTAATAAAGGTAGAATCATGTTAATTTATTTATCTTTAGAAACGTTCTCATCAGATTATTAAATCCTAGCCTCCTTATACTTAGTAGATAAATCTTCCCTTTTAAATTTAGTCTTCTAGATAGCATTCAAATTAATACTTATTTCTGTGATATTAGATTTTAACTTAGAAAAAGATGCAAGAGAGTAGAATTTACATAATTAAAATTTTAAGTTGTCTAAAAGTAGTGTAATATATTACTTAGTAGCACATGAAGGTTAATTGAACCAGCTAAATATTATGAATAATCCTTGAATTAAATTAAAAGTTCTGAAGAACCCTACTAGAGGGTAAAGATCTCCTAATGGCAGTGTATCAGGAAAATATTGAGACCTTTGGCATTACGAAAAGGCTCTGATGTAGTAAAATGTATTCCTGATATTGATATTTTTGTAAGAAGAGGAGTGGTCACTGGAGATAATCCTTTTGAATTCATAAATTATCGGAGTAAAAGCGTTATAGATTTGTCCTTCTGTTTAAAATTAGATTTTTCAACAGTGCTCTATGATCTTAAAACAAGTCTGAAAGCTCATATTTATCTTTTGAATTAAAAGCATCTTGTTGAGAAGCGATGGTATGGTTAGTTTCCTCCATCAATCTAGGGTGAAAATTAAAATCAAAATTTTTATGAAGACAAATAAAGAATTTTTCAGGATAATTGATTTGGCAGGTTCTTAATTAAAGTATATTTATCCTATATAAAATGTATGTAGTATAATTTAAAGTTCCAATAATTAACAGTGATAAATGCTTTAAATGTGGAAGATGCTACCTTATTATCTAGATTCTGGGTATCAGTCAATAAAATTAAAAATTGCAAAGTTTTCCTGAAATATTCATTAAGACAACACAAAATGTTCTCATACTAAGCAGTATATTCAGTGGAGAAAGAATTTAGACGGTTCGAAAAACATTACTGCATCAGGCGTGTAGGAGAGCAGAAATTAATCCTGATTATCCGAAAGAAAGTTTATAAATTTATCCTACTTGGAACAAAAATGAAGGTTTACAGTTAATTTTAGTATTTAGATTTGAAATAAATATTGTCTCTTGAATTTAAGATAGAGTAATAACAATTTTATAACATAAGCTTCCTAATTTGAACGTAAGTTATTAAGGATTTAAGAATATTAATTAAAAGTAGGTAAATTATTGTTTAAGGGTATAAAAATAAAGATTGACTTTTAAAAATTTAATTTAATAAAATCTAAATAAATTAGGCGAAAAATAAAGTTTAACAAGTTTGGCCTCAAAAATTAGATAGATATAATTTATATTAATTATTGAAATGATAGATAATTAATTAAATATATAGCTTTTATATATTATCGTATAAAGAAAATAATCAGTTTAGTTTTATTGAATGTAATAATTATTAAGCCTTTTAAATTAAGCTTATATCTTATAAAAGTTAAAGATATCTTAAAATCTTATTGATATAATTGTCTGGCTTATTCTATTTATTCCTTAGACTAATTACACTTCAATATTTAAACTTTTATTTTAGTATTATTTAACTTTCTAAATATTTATTCTGTTTCAGTATTAAGTTCCCACTGCCAAAGTAAATTTATCTAGCGTAGTTCTTTCCTTTAAATAAAAATCTGCTGACTTATTTTAATATCATGCTTTTAAAATCTCCTTTGCTTCTGTTTGACTGTAGTAGAATCTTACGAAAAAGCATTTTCTCCACTAAATTGCAAAAAAGTCTATCATTGATATTGAAAGGTATAACTGTAAATCTAAATTTAAAGACTCCTTAGTCTCAATTTTAAGCATTTGCTTACATTATTTGGTTACCTTTAAACAGCTTAAGCAAACTCATGGATTTAAGAAGCAAAAATAATTTTCCTAATTTTGTTTGCTGAAAGATATTAGGTTTCAGCTAAGAGTCAATAAAGCCAAAATTTTATACGAGATGCTAAATAAAAATTTGAGAAAGAGCTTAGAAACTAGCTATCTAAAACGAATGCAAACGATGGTTTTCATATTTATAAGGACAATAAGCTATTATGGCTAAGAGGAGATAAAGATGTTTTGCCATAAAGATAATAAATAGGATGATAAGGTATTAGAGATACTAAAGGGATAAATATTATCTTTTACTGGTGCTTTCTGAAACTAATAAATAGTAGATATAATCTAGAATAAATATAAATGGTGTGATATAGATTGTAGTTTAATAGGAGTTAAATGTGGTAGATAATGTTAATCTGTTATATGAATAGAAAGTTGGTTAGTAAGACATATTAATGAATGATATGTTTTACATGTTTATAAATTAGGCTTAGATACTATTGCTCCCTATCTACATGAAAAGGAATAGATAAGGTTAGCTCTGTATTATATGGAATTTGTATTTTGGAATAACTTTGATGAGGGATTGTAGGTGTGGACTGATTTGATATAGTATTAATAAGTTGATTCTTTGAACTTAAGATTAAATTAGAAGTTATCTTGCTTAATTAACCTCTCTTAAGTATTTAAGATTAATTAAAATTAATCTAAACTTCTTAATTAGGTCTCAACCCATACACTATAAGGATAAAACCACTTTACAACACCATTCATTATCAATTCAAATCACTACACCAATATCATACCCATACAGTTTAACTGCCTCCAATTAATTACTCTAAAACTATCTTACATCATAACCAAATCTATAGCATACACACACCAACTAACTCAAAACTAATTTTTAAGAACTAGCATACAACTAAGACTAACCATTAGAAAGCTTAGTCTCTTCTTAAACAACAGAAACTAATTAATTAGCCAACTAATATTAGGCTACAGCTCATTACTGATAGGTCTCTTAGTAGCTTAGTAGAAATAAAACTAAGAGATTAAGAGTTAAGATAGCTTTAATTTAATCAAGTAATGCTAATACATTTTCTGAGAACACTTCTTTAGATGTTAATAGACCTTAAAGAAAAGCTCTTAGCAAATCATAACAGATAGATGCTTCAAACAAGATTGAATAAGTAGAGTAAAGAGAATCGTAGTTTAATACTTTGAATAGTACTGCAATCTGTTCTTATGATATTCAATCTGTAAAATAAAGTTAGAAGTTGATGAGGAGGAAAAAGCCTCTTTAGTGAAATAATAAGGTAATAAAAAAGTTAGTTAAACCAGATTTAAATTTAAGCAGAAAAAGGATAGATAAATTATTTATCTTATTAGGCTAAAAATGATAAGTTTGCTTAAAGACACTTAAAAGAAGCTAAATTTATAGCAGCTACAACATTAATTTAATAGCTTTTAATCTTTATTTTTAAGAAGTTCTAATTAAAGCAATATAAAAGAGAATAAAACAATAAGCTTAATAAAAGAAATAAGTCTTTATCTATAACAGATAGGTAATACTAGTATGAAAGCTTTATTAAACAAACTTAACTTTCAAAACATAAGAAACAGAAAACATTCAAGTACTTTACATTTTTAAGAAGTAGGAATAAAACCTAGTTATCAACTATAATTTACCAAAAATTTAAGACTTACAAAATAATAGTAGTTTCTCAGTACAAAATTGGATATAATCAGAAAAAAACCAAACAAGCGAAAGAAGTAAAATAAACTCTAACAAATTAGCAGAGATTGAAGGATTAACAAAAGCATATCAATGAAGAACGAATAAATAAAATCAAATTATATTTCATTTAAGTAAGGTAACAGATTCTATATTGAAAAATTTCTAATCAAGTTTTGGTTTAAGATAATAGATTTAATAAAAAAATAAAAACAGGTAGAGCAGCAAATAGTTATTGAACAATTATGAATAGTTCAAATACTCTTGACCCATAACCTTCCAAAAGCTAATCCCATCTTTTTATTATATTTACATACTTTTTCGTCTTTATTAATCACTTTTTGTCACCTTTTGGATTTCTTTTTCTAGACCTTTTTATTTACATTTTTTAATTCTATATTTTATGTAAGATAATCGTGTACAATCTGACGTCATCCTTTGTCCTCTTTTTTATTTTATTTAAAAAAACAATATATGAGTTTAGGAGCACTTGAATGGAGTCCATTGGCGCTGCCATTGCGCCATGAGCCCTTGAAAAATATTGACTTTTTAAATCGAGATTAACATAAATTAACATAAAAACATTGTTCATTTCTTCCTTGCCAGATAAGGCTTTTGTCAACCAATCCAAACCTTCATATAAACCATCACCATTAGTAGCACATGTTGCTTGAATATACCAATTTCTTCCTTTCAATTGATGTAATTGTAACTTATCTGTCAACTCCAGCTGCACTCATGGCATTCGGTAAATCTTATTTATTCGCAAATACTAAAATGCAGGCATTTCTTAATTCATCTTCTTATAACATCCTAAACAACTCATCTTTCGCATCTTCTACTCTTTCTCTATCATTTGAATCTACTACAAATATCAATCCATTCGTATTATTATAATAATGTCTCCATAATGGTCTTATTTTATCCTATCCACCTACATCCCATACTGTAAATGATATATTCTTATATTCTATCGTCTCTACATTAAATCCTATCGTTGGAATCGTAGTCACCACTTCACCTAATTTCAACTTATATAAAATTTGTCGTCTTTCCAGCCGCATCTAAACCTACCATCAATATTCTCTACTCTGTCTTTCCAAATACTCTTGACCATAACCTTCCAAAAGCTAATCCCATCTTTTTATTATATTTACATACTTTTTCTCTTTATTAATCACTTTTTGTCACCTTTTGGATTTCTTTTTCTAG
>CAMPDV010006388.1:0-29001 GCA_946699065.1 Loxodes magnus | reverse complement strand
CTTGAAATAGAGCATTATTAAAATGATTAAAATATTAAATCATTTACAGGCAGTTTTTTATCAAAAATTTTGTAAAAAGATAAATTTAAAAGTTTTAAAGCTAAAAAGTTAATCCATAGAAAACAAATATATCATGAAATTTCTAAGATCTAATGGAAAATCAATATAGGAAATAGAAATTAATTAAAATTAAATTTCCTCTAAAACTATTAAATAATGCCCTAATCTTATAAAATTCGATCTTTAAATAAAGGATATGAGATGATTCAATTTTAAATTAGATTAGAGGATATCATTTATAAAGCTAAACTTAAGTGGAAATTTTTAATTATAGTCCTTTATTAGCTTTCTGTAATAGAATTTTGTTTAACTCTTGCAGTAAATATTAGTAATTGTTAACAATTTAATGATGATGGTTTACTATTACTATTATAAAAAGCTCCTTAGTTATAATGTTTACACTTAAGGAATTTAGAACTAATTGGAGACGTTTCTATTTAGCGAATAGGCGAGTTTGTGTTTATAATTGAATCAGCTAAATTTGCGAAATTTTACCTTTATTAACAGATGATGCTTTGAGAATTATTATCTAATAATGCAAAAATCTTAATTTAATAGAACTTTCTTACATTAAAGGCTTAAACCATAAAACTATTAAAACTATAAGTAAAAACTGTTTGAATTTAAAATCTTTAAGTTTAGGGGGTAATTTTGATTTTGAGGAAGATCATATTAGAGAACTAATAAAAATTAAAACACTTAGAAATTTAAAACTTTATGAAAATATAATTAAAGGATTATATTTATTGCTTTAGTTTATTAAAATTGCTCATTTCTAGAGAAATTAGAGTTATAAACCAACTAACTAATTCAAAAGTTAGGTCTCTCCACTTTGAGAAGCATTTGAAATCTCTCATCCTATTTATAAAAATTTAAGAAAATTAACGTTTGGTAGAAAAAGTAAAATTTTAAAAAGCTTTTTTATAAGAATTAAAATAAAAGGTTCTAAACATAAAGATTAAGATAGGAGAAAAAGAGATAGGCAAGCCAGAAGAATTTGATGGATACATAGGAAAAATAAATTATAACTTGAAATGAAACTTTTTTACTTTTATATTAAAAATTGATTAATAAAATGATTAATATGGTTATAATTAATATCTATTCATAATCATTTTCTCTATGTTAACACAAATCTTCCATTTAATCTTATCTATACATAAATTTAGTAAATCTAGCTAATTTATATACTTAAAGTTAGCTTCTTTTTAAAATAGTAGTATTTGAATTTTATTTATTTACCATAAATAAAGAATTTAATGAAACTAATACCATATTAAAGATAGTTAATATAATAAACTAGAGTATATAAAATCATCTTTAAAACTTTCAAATCAATTAATGAATAAAAGTAATACCTAAGAATTTTAAATCTTAGCATGTATAATAGCACTATAAATTAAGCTTAATTCTTAAATTACAACTGTTCATAATTTAGTGAAGAGTATTTCATTAAATGATGTTCCCAATATAGTGATTATTTATCTATCTACTTTGCTATTAATATGCATTCTTAAATATATAATATATTTGCAATATTCTATATCACAATTATGCTTTATCATCTACTACTAGTTTATTCTTTTTTTCATCTTATATAAATTAATTATCTTTAAAATTTGGATTAAAAGTAACTTTATTATAATGGATATACGTATTTAAGAAATTTAAAGTTTTCTAGATAGCAAAAATGAAAGTTTAAGAGAATATGTAATAGCAGGATAAATAAATAAAAAATGATAATAGTATCTATTTATTCTGTTTAATCACTCATTAATATAAAAAGTATCTAAGCTAAAAGAGCTTTAAATAAAAACAGTAGCTAAAATAACAGGAAAAAAATATACAAAAAGATATAAAAAACCAAAAGGTGGAAAAGAAATAAATCTTATAGAACTGAAAATTTCTTCTATAAGAGATTGAAAGTATGTAATATTTTTAGTTATCTAAAAAATAAAAATTTTTAATATGAATAGTATACATTAAAAATATAATAAGATATTAAAATAGCTTTATAATTAAAATAATTGGCAAGGGTTGAAAATACTAAGAGTAGCATAAATTAATATTATATTGATAAATAAATTGAAATAAAAATAAAATGATAATTAAAGTAACAAAAGTATAGAAAGCTTAATATAAATTTGTATCATTATATTCTTAGTCTATTAAAAGAAACCCAATAATAAAAGTATATAAAGCATTAAGTATTGTAAAGTTTTAAATTTTTAGATATAATGTAAAAATAAATTGTTAATATATGCATATTTAAAATTAAAACTTAGTTGTAAAAACTTTTAATTACATTTATAACTTTTATGTATAATCCAAGTTGAAAGTAAAGATAATTATAAAATATAAAATTATATAGATGATGAATATGGACCTAAGTATTATCTGTTTAATTTATAACTCGAAAGAATAGACAATAAATAGATCTTTTTTTATTGTTGAAGAAGATAAAAAATGCTCTTCTATTTATTCAAAAGAAGTTATCTTTGAAAAATTATCTTATCCTCTAGTTAAAATATAATAAAATTCAATCTACTCTAAGCGTTAATATTCATAACCACCTTATTTAAACATAAAATAAAACTTATTACCTTGCTATTTAATCTCTTATATCACTATCTACATTTAATTAACTTAACACTTATAAAAATTTTAGAAGATTATACCAATTCTATTTTATTAACTTTGGAACGGAAACAAAAATGGCATTTTATAAAATTCCATAATATAGCTTGTTTTTTTCTTGGATTTAGGATCTTTATAATAACTGAAAATATTAAATTTAATTATGATTAAATTTGTAGTTCACTTCTTACGTTTTATTTAGCTTTTTTAATTATACTTCTATTTACAAAAATGATTATCTTTTTTTAAATTTGTATTTAAGATGCTTTTATACTTGCATCAATCATTTTTGACTATCTAAAAAGTTTTATCTGTGCGCTATATTTAAAGTATATATTTATGGAGAAATAAATGTATTCATACATTATTTATCACATTGAGTATACTTTTAAAAAATATATATATAAAAATATAAAAAACTAAAAGCTTTGTTTCTATATATCTCAAGAATTCATATATATACCAGATAAATATAAGAAATGCTACATTATCAACTCTTAATGCTCAATAGAAATTTGTAACTAATAATTAACTTATTACTTCTTAATTCACATTTCTGATGATTTATTGTCATTCCATATATATACAGATTTTTGATAGATCTTTTAAATATCTAATGTTATTTAAAAATATTTCTTAAAATTTTTCTTAGTTTTTTAGTTTAAGTTCCTAACTAATTTGCTTAGTTTAACTACTTTTTCCACTTAAGATATCAGGAGTAGCTTGCAAACTATATAATAATTTCAAAATAATTTTATTTGAATAAACTGCTTGATAAGGTTAATTTATTTTATAATTTTAGACTTTATTTATGTGATTTAATTGATTGAAGTGCTTTCCCCATTTTTTTATATTTCTTTTGCTTTTTGTCTGCATATAAATTAAATTTAAGTTGGATTTTAGGATATTAATCAGCTATCTATCTATTAGTTTGATTCTTTTTTTACTTTATCTTGTACTGAATTTTAAAAATTATAAAAAGTTCAAAACTTTTAATTAGGAAACGGATCCATTAAAGATTATTTCTTCATTTAAGTTATAGCAGCACGTGTTATGAGGAGAGTTAATTTTTTTTTCTGAGAACTAGGGAATTTGAAATAATCAAATGGCAAAGTATATCAGCTATTTTAAATATTTTATGGCTTTTAGTGGAACTAAATATAAACTTTAAGCAATTTTTTTCAAGTATAGGCTATTAAATTATTCCAAAAAGAGGTTAACCTAGTATTATTGAGTTTTAAAAGTAGAATGCAAATTTTCTTCTAACTAAGTTTTGAATTAGAAAAGTCAAAAGAATAATGCTTTTATAAGGTAGTCGACTTAGAATTATAAAAGTCAGATAAATTATAAAGAAAGAGGAAAAATTATCAATTCAATTTCTTTTTAGTCTTTGTTACCTGTCAAGTTAAATTATAATTTTTGTATTATAAATCTACTTTCGAAGTTACAATCTTAAACTAAAGTTAGTAAAGTGATAAAAAAAGCCCCATTGGTTATTCTATATCTTAAATTAATTAAGTTTAACGAGTTTATTATTCAATTTTGCTTCATTCTTTTCCTAGTATTTCTCACTTAAATTTTAGCTTTTGAGTTTGAAGCTCTGATTATGGAATCTAATTTTACAATCAAAAAAACCTTTGATTTGGATAATATATCTATTTTGTTAGATTATAGTTTCTATCATAGATAGGAGTTATGATAGCTAAAGTGATTGATGGAATTATCTGTGATTGATATACTTAGAATTAAAGAAAATAATGTGGAATTGCTAGAAAAATATCAGCAGCATTGAATGTATATTGTTAATTTAAATTTAAAGAAAAAAGAATGCTTCTAGTTTAAGTTGCCAGGCATAAATATAAAGGAAATCATGAATAATTGCAAATTTAACCATCAAAATTTTAAGTGATGGAAATTATTGTAGAAATCTCAAGTAAAAAATTTAATTAAATGACAAAGCTTGGAAAAAAATAATGCAATCGTAGTTAAATATAATAGGAAATAATGATGGAAAAAATAATTATCAACCATCAAATAGCTAGAAATATTTATAAATTGAAAAAAATAGTTTCCAAAGTAAAAGAGAAGATAGAACAAAGATAAATTATGTAGCAACATGAAACAAAGGAGGATTTTGATAGCCTATGTCTTGTTGACTACTAATAAAAATATCTCAATTAAAGCAGTAATGAAATAAAAATTCCTATAAATTTATGATATAATTAAATTTATAAAATTAAATGATTATTATTTGTTAAATAAGCTTTCGTAATTTTATAGAAATTTATTTTAACCTTTATTTTCGAATAAATTGATTTTACTTTTTCATTATTATAATAGATTTGATATTAAGTTAATCAGTTTATTTCTTTTACCATTATTAATTTCTCTTAATACTTATCTTCGATTTTGTCAGTTTTTTTTATTTTTTCTAAAAATTCTTATCTTTTACACTTTTTATATAAATTTATAAGTTTTAAAATTTAATAATTTGATTTATTAAGTTTTGCATTTTTTTCATTTTTTTTGGAGATAAGAATTTTTTATTTATTTCTAATTTAATTTAATTCTCTTTAAATTTTTGTAATAATTTAATTTTTTTAATTTAAATTTTGAATTTTAAATGCTGTATAAGATTTATTTCAAATAAAAATTATCGTTCTTTTTGCATTTTTTATACTTATACTTTTATTAGAATTTTATTAATAATTTTCTAATTTTTTTCATTTTCTAATTATTTTATATAAAATAATTAGTAATTTCGATTTAATATATAAACGATTTATTAAATAAAAATTTTGCACATATACTTATATTTATTAATTAAAATATCTAAATTTACTTTAAAATTAGATAAGTCAATATTTTTTATATTTCCAAGAAAAAAAAATATACATCACATTAAATAAAATTTCTATTTATTAGTTTATAAAAGATTATTAAAAATATAATATTAGTAATCTATTTTTCTAAATTTTTAATTTTTTTAATTTTTCTTGGTTTTTTAATATAATATATATTAAAAGTGAGACATTTGATAATAAATTTTTTAAAAATATTCTATTTTAAACTATTAATCTCAACATTTTAAAATTTCATTTTGAATAGTTTAAATTATTAATATATATTTAAGATTACTATATTTTTAGATTTATATATCTTATAAGTAATCTTAGAAAAATAAAATATTTAATTTATAAAATTTTATTTTTTTTGTTTATAAAAATAAAATTTTAGCTTTTATTGGAATAAATAAATAAATAAAAATGATTATAGAGCGCGTAGCACCTCATTGGGGGAGCAGCTCTTTCAATAATAAAATTTAATATTAAGAAAAATGTTCTCATGTTTCTTGTTAAAATTCTAGAGGTCCGATGATTCATGTCAGCTTCTCCAAATGGGGAATCTTCTTATTAAAATTTATTCTTAAATCTTGAGTCAAATGCTTCAGTCTTCTTGAATAAGGTCCAAATAAGAATTAGTTATTAAGTCGGTAATTAGAAGGTCCGTCAGTCAAACTTTCATACTGCTAGAGAGAAACCTCGAGGTTAGTTAGGTATGTTTCAACGGAGCTTTTCCACTTCCCCGTTGAGCGAGATTACTCGCAATGCAGTATACACTGCACTAGATTACCTACTAATTTGTTTGACGCGATCGACATGGAATAATAAAGCATAAAATTATAGATAAAAAACTAGTATCTAAAAAAATTTAATAGTTATTTAAATCAACAAACTTTATTAAATTAAAATAAAATTATATGCTAATCATATTAATTTCATTGATTCTTAGCTATTATTACTTAGACTTGTATATATTTTAAAGAACGTTATTAGAAATTTTTTATTTATGATTGTATAAATTATTAAATAATTTTTAGTAAATGCGTATATTAAAAACGATTTTAATACATTATTTTTAATTTATTTTTGAACTTAAATATCAAAATAATCAATAAATATTCTAACAAAAGTATATAAATTAGTATTAAAACTTTATAATTAAATTTTATTGTTTTAAAAAATCTTATTCAGAAAGAATAAAGAATTTCTATATTTTAATATAATATTAATTTTATATTTATAAATTTTAAAACTAATCAATTATTAATTAGCAATATTTTGGAGCGGCTTTCCTCTCACTTAGTATTTACTCTGAACGGTTTCTTAATTTACATAAAATTTACTCCTTAGTATTTCTCCATTTACTTGACAACATATATAATGTATGCATGCTTGATAACTATAGATTTACATTTCGAATAAAATGTGATAACAATCAATTTAATTATTTTTCTAAATTATCTTGATTGATATTATTTATAGCACAGGATCTATAATTATATTAAATTTATAATTAATTTCTTTTTACATTTTAATAAGATTTAGAATTATGTAATGCAAACCTTTATAATTTGCTTTAAATAATTAAAAACTTAATTTAACCTATTTAAGGATTTAGTTATTTTCTAAATGTAAAAATAGTTTATTCTTATAGTTAGAATTTAAATCAAAATTACATATTTTAAATTTACAATTCTTTAATTAATATTCATGAGAAATTTAACTAGCGGATTCGTTAAAATAAAACGTTAATCTATTTTTGTCAATAAAAACTATTTTCATTACCAAGATAAAATATTATTTTGTTATAATTTGATTAATCATGCAAAGAATTTTCTTCTTTATAGTTTGTCTGTACTTTTTGCGTATATTTTTTACTTATTGCAAAAGATTAAATTAATTAAAAAATAAATATAAATATTTAGAGGATCGAATCATTAAATGCTCTTATCCATTTTATTATTTTAGTGTTTTAAATTAATATCCTATTTTCTTTGGAAAAAAATTTAAAATTAAATAATTACTTTAGTTCAGTAGTCTGTTTTAAAATAAATTATGTGAAAAGCAAGTTACTATTTTGATATCTTAATGAAATAAAAATAAAAATGAAGGATATCAGAAATTACTATAAAGTAATATAATAAAGTATTTTTATTTTATAATTAAAACTTAAAAAACTTGAATATTGAAAAGAAAAATAATAAAATGCTATTTTTATTGCTTTATTAAATTTAAGTGGTAAAATTATATTTTTTAATTTTTTGGTTTATTATTTTTACACTTTATCTTCTATATTACATGTTTAAGTTAAAATTTTTTAATTTAACAAGACCATAAAATAAAATTTTTAATTAAATATTGTTTATTTAAAAAATGTAAGCTAATTTGAAAACTGAGTAATTAAAATTTATTTATTTATAGATAAATATACATCTTTTTAAGTTAATACTAAATAATTTTGAAAGTAATTTTTAATTAAAAGTAAAACTATCTAAAGATGATAAACTTAATTTATAAATACAGTTCTCATTAAGGCTAAATATTTATTGTAAATTTAAATAATTTAAAATAACTTAAATGTTTTAAAATATAAAAAGTTTAAAATAAAATAGTAAAAAAATTAATAAAAACTGTAATATTCTTATATGTTTATTTATATTCTATTAAATAGTGAATTTTCTTAAATTATTTTAAATAAAAATAAATTTCTTTATATAAAATATTCTTCTAACTTGAATTTAGAATTTTGATTGTATATAAATATATGGATTAAAAGTAAAAAACAAATAAAATAAAATTTTTCGATTATAATTATTTATATCATTCTCAATTATCTTAAACTAAAACTATTTATTTAATCTAAATAAAAACTATTTTGATTTTATTAAAAACTATAACCATTTATTAATTAATAAGGGTTCACATATAATAAGTTATAGTTAAAGTTTTATTAATAAGCCTATCAAACCATATTATGAAATAGTACTTAGTTAATTAATATATTAATGCTTTGATATTATATTATGCTAAATTAAAAATCTTAACAAAGTATTCTAATTTCTAAATTTTAATATAAATAAATTAAATTTACCTAAATTTAATTTAGAAAAGATAGCAATTTAAAATTTTAAAATAGTAAAATCTAAATATATTAAATTTATGAATCGTTAAAGAAAAGTTTATTCTTTATAATTAGTACAATTTATTTTATTCTATATAGTACTTTTTAAATAATTCTCATGTATTATTTCAAATACCAATGCAAAATAATCTTTCATTTTCAGTATTTGTCAGTTACAAAAACTCCTTTAATTGATATTAATTAATAATTTACTATAAGAGTAATAGTGTATTTTAATGCTTTATATTTCATAGAAATAGTATTAATTCTAAATTATTTGTTTTAATGATATTGTTTCAAATTTTGAAGTATAAAGATCTTATAACTTTCAATTTTTAAATATAATGTTATTATTTATTTTAAATAGTATCATTATATTTAAAAGCTTTTATATATTTAAATTTTTTATCTTTAATATTTCAAAATTTCTAAAAATTTTATTCTTTAATTTGATTATCATAAAGAGTTTTTTTTTTAATTAAGAATAAATTTCTAAAGATTAAAATATTAAATAAGGAAAAAAAGAAAAAAAGAAATAGCTAATTCTCAAAAAATGAGACTTAAAATTAAAAAATCTAATAAATAATTATTTAAATCACTTTAAATTAAACCTAATTTCTTAAGATTGTTTCTTTATAAATAAAAATAACTTAAAAAATTGTAACCATTGATCTTAGATACTTTAATGATATAAAATAAAAATTAAAGAATGAATATCATTTACTGTTTAATAAATAATAGACTTAAATGATAATATTAATAATAATTAAATTAAAATGTTCAACAGTGCCAATCTGGACACCGTTTAAAATAAGTTGTTTTATCAGCAACACTTCTCATCATTCTTGACTTTCTAATGAAATTATCTTCACTAAGGTCTTCTCAGTTTCTTTGATTTCTTGTTCTTATTATTTCAAAAGGTACTTCACATCATTTTTTTCTGTAAATATTTCCATGCTAGTTACAATAGAACCTCTAGTATTTTTCTTATTCTTTACGCCAAAATTTTATCTTGAAATTCTAAAATTTTTAGCAATTCTTGTACAAATGTCACTTACTCTTACAGTAGTAGCATTTCTTCCTTACTTGTCTGATTGGTTTTCGATTTATAACCTCTTTTTATTCTATCTCCATCTAATTTGTCTAATTAATTATGTTTGTGCTAATATTCTTTTGCTTAATAAACTCCAACTCTTGTTTTTATACGATATTTCCAAGCCTTGCTGTTTCTTATCTATGTTCAGTTTAAATGTTCCAATATGCTTGGAGTTCCCTTTCTTAATTAATAATTCTAATCTCTAAGTTATCTTATCCAAGCGATAATTAGTTTCTTAGTTCTTAATTTTCCTACTTAAGCACTTTAATCTCTTCCTAGAGATTGGATATTTCAAATACTAACTGTTAAATATTTTCAACCTCGTGTTCACAGGACCAGTTTGATAACCTGGCTGGAACCAGCTCCCTTCAGGGACTCTTTCTTCAGTCGCCTTAGATTGTATACCACTTCGGTTTTTAGATTTGACCTCCTGACGGATAAAATTAGTTACAGAATTCTCGTATAATCTTATCCTAATATTAGTACTATTATTTTTCTTATTATTTTCTATTCCAGTACTATTATTTAATTAATTTCAATTTCTAACATTGTCTATATTTATGTCCAGTTTGTTTGCATACAAAACATCTTGGTTTATTCCTAATTCATTTCTTGTCTGGACTCCTCGGTAAATTAATAGCTCCTTCTATGTCCATTGGATCTTGAATTGTCTACTGTTGCTACTTGCTGTTCTCTTCAAGCACAGTTGTTCTCTGCTGAAGCAAACCCATTTCCCTGAAGAAAGTGTTTTGCTCTCGATCGTAGACTTCCCAGAAGCTTTCTTTCCATTCCTTGAGCTCAGTAATTTGATTTTTTAGAGCTCTATTCTCTAATCGTAGCTTCTTTACTTCCTCCTTCAGGTCAGAGAATGCGACTAAAATTTATGTCTGTTCTTCCTGGAACTGTGGCATCGCAAACTCTCGCACGGGTGCTGATTCTTGCGTCTCCAGCACCTTTCTAGGTCCTTCTCTTCAGTTGGTGTCATCGATGTAGCCTTTTGGCCCTTTTGTCCCATCTTTTAAGTTGATCTGGAAGTTCCTAGCTGAGTCTATTATTCTTGAAGGTTTTGAGAAGAAGATTATTTCTAGGAAGAAGACGTGTTAGTTAGAGATGAGGGCTCTTACTTTCTCTCCCCGTTTTAGGAGGTGGTATAAAGGCCTTTCTTGAACCCTTCTACCGTTTTTTTCCTAACTGTTAAATATTGATTTCCTTTTTAATTATCTTTGGATTGAAGTTCTTTTCCTGTTATTATATTAGATTCCTTTCTTTTTATTACTTTAGGAGGTGTTTATTATAGTTATTAGGTTCTTTATTAGTTTTGTAAGTGAGGAGAAGAAGACTCTTGATACTTTTTTTATGCCTGGTTTTTCTCTAGAGCTGTTTTCTCTTCTTTGCTCAAGAAAAAGCCAGGAAAAAGATTTTAAGACTCCATTTTTAATGATAATATTAATCAAATTTTATTTAAATTAATAATTAGATTTTCTTACATTCTAATAAATTCAAATGCTTTAGATTGCAGTTTTATATTTCTAAGAGTAAAATGGGTAATTATTTACCTCTTAGTCTAAAATATTAAGGGTTTCAGTTTACATTTCCTTACTAATTTCAATTAACTCTAATTTTAGTTTTAATTCTAAGGTTTGCACTATTAGTCTGGCAATAATGGTTCAATTCGCTAACTAGATTTAGCATTCATTTAAAGAAGTATTTTTAAATAGAAATTGAAATAAAATTTTAATATTTATTCTAAAATATGTCGGATTTCAGAAAATTATACTTCTCTACTCCAAAGTTGCAGAAAGCCAAGAATTTAACAACATTAAGAGGAGCAAAAAAAGTTTTCGAAAGTGACTCACGCATTAGTATCGACATCGGAGGAGAATTAAAGGAAGTATATTAATCCAACTTAAATCAGAAGGTCTTTGAATTTAATCTCTCTGACTAGATGACTTGGAATAGCTCATTAAAATAGTATTTAACCTCTATGAAGAGGATAAAAAGCTCAGAAAGGAGAATTCAAAGTTAGTTGAGCAGATCTGACATGGACTACAAGGAATTTTAGACCTTGGAATGGCAAATCAAGAGAGAAATTGGACACTCTATGAAAATATTAACAAGAACAGTTCAATCTTACAAACTCCTTGATGTAGATGATTCAAGATTAAATCTAATAGAACGAAAACTTATTTTAAAGCTAGAAAAGCTTCCGAAGTTAGAAGATCCCAATAGATTAGAACGTGAAATAAGATAAGATGGAGATAGAAAAGACTAAATTAGTAACTAAGAAAACAGAAAAAAGAATCTATAATAAGGAAATAGTGTTATTATTGCATAAGTTAACTACATCTGTGAAAGAATTGTGGATAATTTAAAAAGTTGAAAGAATAATCTTGGAGGAGGCAAATTGAATAACAGATAAGAAAGAAAAAGAGCTAAATTTGATATAGAGAGAATGGAGAAGTCTTCATATTGAAAAAACCGTAAGCCAAAAGAACTTGGAATTAAAGCTGAAAGAAGTTAAGGCAGTAGAAGAGGAGTTAGAGGACAAAACTCACAAATACTAGAGTTTATAAAAGGATATGCAATCAAAACTTTAAAACATTTACTTATGGTAATCTATCAGTTGTCAAAAACAAGTTTAATAATAATATTATTATTTATTCTAAAATTTATTGAAGGTTTTATTAAGTTGCATTAAACATCTCCCAACTTATTAACTTTCCAAATTTTAGTGTAGGTCTATACAATATTTCTCTTTGTTTATCACTATCTTTCAAGGCTATTTACTCGAATTAGTTCTTAACAAAAAGTGCCCGATCTTTTATTAGTTTAATTTTTATCTTTTTTAATAAAACTTTTTATATATATTTAATAAATGATTAAAAGATTAAAATTAATTTAGTTTATACTTTTTTATTATAAATAATTGAAAAATGGAAAATATGTCCTAATCATCCGTGTAAGTAATCTGATGCAGTGTAAACTGCATTACAAGTACTTTTGTAATAGATGCCATCACAAATAAGTAAGGAAGTGCTCTCTGTGGGATAAATCTTATCTATTCGAGGACTCTCTCAACGATACGAGAAGCTAACTAGGGGGCATTGAAATCCAAATCTCAGAGTTATCCTGTTTTTACATACTTCAAAAATGGACAGAAAATAGAAAAACCCTAAAGATATGACTGAGATTAAAGATTTAATTCGAAAACAATATTTGACAAAATTTTAGGAATATACTCTAATTCCTTCTAACTTCAGCCTTTGGAAAGAATAGCAATAATTTAGAGAAACAAGGTAATCAATTTTGATTTAAAATGGTAAAAAAGGAGAATATAACCAAAAAGACCAGGTTAAACTAGAATCATTAATAGAATATTAATAACAATAAAACCTGGTTTTTTTTAATCGTTGTGATTCTAATAATGGTGTCGTTACGTTAATTAATTAATTTGTATTTCCCTTATTTATTATTTAAATATATTCTTTAGAAAATCATAAAAATTTAAAATATAAGAATAAAAAAGAAATACATAGCTTCAAAATATCATTTTATCCTAAACTACTTATTTTTAAAATAAAAGATACTATCTTAATTGTCTTATTTATCTTATTATCTTAAGTAAATTGTATAAAAATTCTTTTTATATTAAGTCACAAAAACCTTTACACTCATATATATATTTTTTTTATCTAAATTAAGAAAATATCTAGGTATAATTTACTAAAGATAATTTTACTTTATTTTTTAAATTAGAAAATTATCTCTATGAATATCTAATTTACGTAATTGGAAATTAATATTTTATTTTCATCAAATAAATTTAAGAGTTCTACAAAAAATCTTAAATAAACATTTATTTTTGATTATTTAATTTTTTAATATTATAAAAGGTATATTGATAAAATTACTATTTAAATGTCTCAAAATGTTTACTTTTTATTTAATTATTTTGATTAAAAGATACACTTATGGTTTAATTTAATTACTTTAGTTTCCTTTTTACATTGTTTAATTAATTTTAATTTTTTAATTTTTTTTATCAGAATTATGCTTTTGAAATTTAGTTAGCTTAATTGGATTGAATACTAATAATAATATTAAAGAATTAAAAAACTTATTTAATTTATTTTTCTTTCTGTTTAATTAAATTAAATTGTGATAAAATATTGCTATATTTTAATTTTATATTTGAGTTTATTTAACTTAATTCATTTTAGATTTTAAATTTTAAATTTATTTATTAATTTTATAATTTTATAATTATAATTATTCAAATCCATTTTTATGCAATTTAAAATTTTAATTAATTTTATAATTCTAACATTTCTAAATATCCCTATCTTTTAGTATTAAATAAACTTTTATTATTTTTATATTTTTATATCATTAATAATTCCTATCATTTATAATTTGGATTTCTATAATTTTGAGATTAAACTATTATCTCAGAGATTTTTTAATTAAAATAAATTTAGTTCATTTTGCTTATTTGTTATTTTGAGTCTTTTTACATTTTTTTTAATTTTAATTTAAAATTCTCTTTTATTGCTAATTTATAATATATTTTACTTTACTTAATATTATTTTTAAAAGATTAACTTATCTTATATTCTATTTAAAACTAAAATTATTAAATTAATAATAGAAAATAGAAATTATTTCTTATCCTTACATAAACTAGATTATTTTATTTCTAATTGATTAATTTACTTCAATTTTACTTAGTTAATTTTATGAATGATATTTAAGAAAAATATTAATAATGAAAATAAAAAGATAATTATTTATAAAAGAATTAAAATAAAATAGTAGCTAATGTAAAATATAGGACTAAATTAGTTTTATGTTTATGCATTTTTAAAGAAAAAGATTATTACATTTATTTAAATTTATTTTATTTAATCTTTTTACTTAATTAAATTATTATTCCTAAGATTAAAAGAGATAGAGGTATAGAGATAAGCAGGATAGTAATTATAATATACATTTTACATTTTATTTAATCTATCGGAATTATTAGGAATTTACGCTATCCATTTTGATAATTTTTAGGAAATTTGAATTAAGATAATTTTGATATTCAAACTCATTTAGTGCCTTTTGCTATCATCCTATAATGAGCTTTTAACCGTTTAAACAAATAATAATATATCTCTCCAAAAATATATATTGTATATTAAACAGAGGATAAGTTGTTAGAAATACTTAAAATTACAAGTAAGCCTAATATAATTTTCAAATGCAAATGGATGCTCATTTAATATCTCTAGGAATTGGAAATAATTCTTCTTTCTTAGCATCCAATCAATTTTAGTTATTATTTGATAATAATATTTCTTTAACTCCCAGATTCGTTTTTTCATAGTTTGGTTTTACGCCAGTTGAATTTCAATAAATAGGTAATTTAGATTTCTTACTTAATTCCTTCCTTTACTTAAATAAGAAAAGAAATTAGAAATGAATTTAGCAAAAATTTAATTTTAGCAATAATTAGAGATTCTTAACACAAGACTTATAGATAAAAGATTTTGCTAGTATAAATAGAGAAAAAGGCAGAATAGAAAATGATATAGAAACTTAAATTGATTACAATACCAGTGCTGTCATAAAAGTCAATGGAAAAAGATTTAAAATGTGAAAACTAAAATTTAATAAGTAGTTCATAAAAGAGAAAGGAAAAAATAGAATATTGCATAATAGAATAAATTATTAATTTAAAGAAGATGATTTCTATGAAAAGCGAAAAAAGGAAGAATATTTAAAATCATATATGTATATAGGCAATATGTAACAAACTAAAATATAAATATTTGAAATGAATTACATATTTTTTGGTAGTTGTATTAGTTAGTTTATTAATGAAAATCAGGAATATTAAGAAAGCATTTGTTGGCGTATAAAATGATTAAGAAATTAGATAAAGGAAATAAAGTTTTTTATGAACTAGCAAATGAAAAAGATGATTGAGTTGATGAATAAAGAGTTGCAAATGAATTAGTTTAGTAAAATTAGATAGAAATGATGCTACATGATGAAAAGAATATAACATTGAATGTAATACTTAGTATTTAAGAATTAAAAGGAAATATGAATTGTAAATTCATATTAACCAAATAGCATTATTAATTAAAGTTCTTAAGTAAGAAATAAAGGTTTTAACAGCAAAATTACAATAAATAATTGATTAAGCTTAAGTTATAGCTTATTTAATTTTGACTTTAATATTACTATCTATAAATTGGTCATATCATTACTTATATAAAACTTCTGTTTAAGATTTCTAAATAATTATTTAAACGTTTTCTCTCTTCTATAAAGTATATACTTAAGTAAATGCCATAATTTATCTTTTTAAAACTTTTTTTTGGATATTATTTAGAGGATTAGGAAGATAAGATGAGTTAGCTAATTTTTGGATCTGAAATAGAAATATTTGGTATAGATTTAGTTGATATAAATTGATTATGGAAATCTATATAATGCATAATACTTATCAAATGCTTTAAAAGTAATGAACGAGATGTTCTAAGCATATCAATAAATAATTTGCTTTTTTAATGCTAGTTTATTTTGGAGTGAAGTTATAAAAGTTTATCTTTGCAAAGGTTATTCTAAAGACTTGATAGTGTCATTTATAATAAAAATATAGTTTAAATGATATTATAATATCATTTCAAAGCAGATTGTTAGGGATTCTTCATTTAGATAATTTCAACTACAATTAATAATTACCTAATTTCAATAATTACATTTTCCATTCTATTTAGCTCTTTTATACAGCTAGGCTAATGTCGTAACAATATTTGATTTATAGAAAGTTATAACTCTTACACAACAGTTTTCATACTTTTAACATAGAATTAAAAATATCTCAAACCAATCTCTATGAATATTGAGTATAAATGTTAAATATCGCTAAGATCATTCAATTGAATCATCATATCCTTAATCTAGTTTTATAGTGTCTTTAATATTTTAGTTCCTAAACGATTACTTTCATTCTAATTAACTCATTAGAGATTAAAGATAAAATATGCTACCTTGGCTTCAGCAATAGAAACTATTACTAAGCAAAAATCCATTTTCAAATAGTTTTAAAAGGATATGCCTCAAAAATTAAAAAGATACTCAATTTTAATTGTTCTCATAAAAGTAAGTTAGAAGATATAATTAAAGATGTTCTGCTTAAGAATAGTTATAAGAATATTTATATATCTAGTATTTAATAAAAAAACACTTTTAAATACTATAGCTTGCTATACCTACAACTAAATAACTATTTATAAAACTAAACTACTAGCAACACAAAACTCTCTAATAACATTACCAAAATTACATTCACTATCACATTTTATTAAGATATAATTACTAAAATATATTCTATCATTACCACTACAAAGCCATATTTATTCACTATCAAATCAGTCTATTCTTTCCAAATCTATTTTCATGTCTATGTACTTGTAATATAGAGATACTAACATCACTAAGTATTTATTTTAAGAAGAAGCTAAAGAAAATATTAGACAAGTATACAAAACTTGGGATTTTCTTATTTTAATTTATAAGGATTAAGTAAAATTAGGATAGAAATAGAATTATTTATGATAATGGGTTTAGATTATAAAATTTGCTTAAGTATATAGATAAATGAAAAAGATTATTTTAATAAATAAATTCATATATATTTCATTACATGAGTAACATATAAAAGGATTTATATAAGTTTATTTTATTAAAAGATAAATACATAAAACTAAGCTATTTTAGCTTGTATTTTTTAATTATTAATAAAGAGTAGTTAATTAAAAGCTCTCAAAGCCATTATCTCATTGTATTTTCAATTAATGTTTTTCCATTAGATCCGATTTAGCTTTATAAAATATAATATTAATGTTTCTTCCTTTGGATAATTATTCTATCAAATTTAGTAAATTAAATAATTAAATCTTTATTATCAATAAGCAATAAAAGTTTATTTTCCATTTTTGGATCTCTCAAGTATAAAAATTAATAGCTGTGCAATTTTTATATTATGTAAAATATTAAATGTTTAAGTTAAATTCTTGTAATTTAGATATAGTAAAAGTATTTTCTATTTTTCACAAGTTAAATAATATATTCCTTCTGATATTAAGTAGCCAAAGTATAGTTAATAGAGATTTATTTCAATTTGCTTAATTAAAATTTAATTTCTGACTCCTTCCTTTTTCTATTATAACTTATGATATTTAGCCCAACTTCTATATTATTGAAGATGGAAAATTATAATTTTTTATATTATCTTTTTTTGATTAATCTTAGACTCTAGTAATTTGATTCTAATTTTATCGCTTTTTTAAGGATAAATTATTAGAATGCTCTAACTTTCTTCTTTTCAAGCATTTAAATTATGTACGTTTCTGCAAAGTAATCTAGCTTTTGTCGTTAAAACTTGTACAGTTTGGAATATTGTAGGTTATTAAGACAAAATTAGAAAGCATTTTCTATAGAACTTTTGGGAATCTTTCTTTCTGATGTCAAAATTTAAACTAGCAATTTCTGATTTTTTCAAAAATATTTAATTTGGTAAAGGGATTCGAAAGCAGGTTTAGAAAAATTAGATCTAAATTTTTATAAGCATTCTGAGTTGTAATTTATTTTAAGGACTCATATTCTATTTCCATTCTTTTTATTGTTATAGAAAAAATCTAGCAACCCTCAGTACAGTTTAATACTTCATTTAAATTATTCAGCTTAAACCTTAATTTATGAAATTGAATTCGAAATTTTTTCTATTAAATTATTGAAAATCACGAAAGCTAAAATTCTTACTTCATAAACTTAATGTTTATTTAGTATCCTTTATTATTCTTCCGAAAGCGGTTATTTAACTCCATATGTTTGATATTAGTTATTAATCATTCTTCTCATGCATATCTTAATTTAAAAAGAATTTTATTCCTTTTCTTTGCTTAATTTATCTAAATACATCATTTTATGTTTTTAATCACTTTTGAATGTATCCTTCTGCTTATTTAGATGCATTAGAATTTCATTCTTCTTTAATCTTTAATCTATTTGTTTTCCTATAAATTATAATCTTCCAATTTATATAATAAAGTTCCCATGAATGCTTCACTAGTTGCTTATTGCATTGATCCTTCTCCATGAAATTAATAAATTCCTTCTCTCTTAAAATAAATTCACTTACATAGAATATAATGAAGTTCATTGCTCTTTTAATCAATTATCCTTTTTATAAATACACCAATCTTTCACCTTTATCTTCCGAAGCTAAACATCAAAAGATTCAAACTTAAGATAATTTATTTTTGTTAAAAATTTAAAATTAAAAGTAAATTTTTTTGAATGAAATATTATAAAAATATAAAAAGCATAAAATTACTAAATTTGCAGTTGTTATACAAGCTACTTAAAAAGATTCTAAATATGGATAGTATTATTATTTAATTAATAGCAATAATTAATTTTATATTTAACTAAAATGTATAAAAGATTTATAAATTTCTTTATAGTTTGATTATTTAATTATCTAATTTTATTTAAAATACTTTTTTTATTCCTAGTTTAGATTTCATTTTTATTAAACATATAAAATATAAAATTTAATTAGTTTTCATTATTTACATTTTTATATTTAATTTTAATCTTTATTTTAACTTTATTTTATTTTTTATATACATTAAAAATTGAACGATTATTATAAACAATTTCTGATATTTAATCTAAACTTTAATATAAGTTAAAAGTATTATAGTAAATTTAAAATAAATAGATAATAAAAAAGTATTTTTTTTATAAAAAATATGGATGACAAGCTGCTGTCAGGAGAACTAGTAGATAATCTGGTGAAGTGCATACTGCATTGTGAATAATTTATCACTAGATGCCATCACCGGGAAGGATGATGAAGCTCGGAAGAGAAAAACCTAACTTGTCTGAGGATTCTCTCAAGCAATATAAACGTTAGACTGACAGGCCTGTTAATGACTCAATTACTAATTCTTATTTGGATCTTATTCAAGAAGACTGGAGCATTTGGTTCAAAATTCAAGAATAATTTAAAATAAATAGATTCCCCATTTGGAGAAGTAGACGTGATTAATTAGATGAATAGAATGACTAGCCGAAGTATGAGAAATAAAAAAAAATTAAATATTAATATTGAAAGAGCTGCGCAACAACTAGGCACTACGTGCTCTTTAAATATATTTATTTAAATATAGCTAAATTTGAATAATATTTTTATTAAGCAAGCTTTTATTCAAAATAATGTTTAAGCTAAGTTTTATTTTTACCAATAATTATAATTTAATTAATACTTTTATTTTATCTAAACTTAATCAGTGAAAAGTAAAAAAATTACATTATTTTAAAATTAAATTAACTTATAATAATAATTTTTGATTTAATTCATTAATAAAAAGAGTCAAATATTTATAAGCATCATTCAAATAAAAAAATTAAGTTAAGGTCTTAAAAATAAAAAATTATTTTAATATATTATTCACTTATAACTTTAAATTTAAATTATAAGATAAGACTCAATCAAAAAAATTTTTTTAAATGAGTAGATTAAAGCAAAAGTGATAAATTTTAAATAAAATTCTTGCTAAATTATTCGTTTTTTTATGTTTTTTGAAAATGTAAAGTTATTGCTAAATATTTCGCTATTTCATATGTTGATATTTTTTCATTCATGAAGTAGCAGTAAATTTACTTAAAAAGGTAAATGAGTAATTAATTAAATAATTGTTATAAACAAAATTTTAACAAATGCTTAATTTTCTACGTTATAGTTTTCAGTGGTTCATTATTTATCGTTGTAGGACTTTTCGTTTGTTTTTTCAAGGTTAATTAACATTTCCACCTTTATATAAATGAGTATTATTTAAAATTCTTTCTTTATTTTGTAAAATATATTGTTACTTATTAGTAAGCTATCTATAATTAAAAGTTTAGTTTAATTTAAAAAATGATTATTTTTTAAGAAAAGGAGGAAACTTAAATGCTTAATCTAAAATTAAAAAATTTATTTAAAAAAAAATATAATTAAAAAATTGAGATTATAGAAACATGAAGCACCAAAATGGAGCGCAGATCTTTATTAATAATAATAATAATTAATTTTAGTTATTTTAATTTTAATAGTGCATCAAATTATTGAAGTTCTATTTTTTTCGTCAAATCTCGAATTTTAGGTCTTCATAAAGATTTCTTTCCTTAAAACATATCAATTACGCTGATTTAACCCCTTTTATTATTGGAATCTTACTTCAGTCCAGTTCTTAGCCTAGCATTTATTCATTCCTTCTTTGCTGTGCAAATTTATGTCTCTCAAAACTTTAAATCCTCATTACATTTTATTTCCGTATAAAATCCTTTTTGAGATGAATATAAATAAATTAAAGTTTAATGTAAATTTTAATTTTTTTATTTTTATTTTCGTTTAAAATTTCTACGATATCTTAAAATATTACCAAATTCACAACACATCAACATTACTTTTTTCTCTTATCTAAAGAAATATTTTCTAGATGAGTTTTAAGCTCTACGGCCATAGGATCATTTATCGAAATATTTTAAATAATATATTTTCTGTTAACTCTATGAAATAATTAAATTTTGTTTCTAACTGTTCGATTCTCATATTTATTAAATACTCATTTACTTTTTTTATTCTTAAATGTTAGTAAGCAAGTATGTGATTTCTTTCTTTAAACTCTTGTTCGCATATAAAATTTCTGGTTTTCCTCTTGCATATTTTTGAGTTATTTAAGTAAAATTTGTTAATTAAATTTGACTGAGATAATTCTATTTGACGATACTTTTTATAAAAAGTTTTCTAATTTTGTAAATATAATAAAAAATATAATACATTAAAAAACTTGTACTATATTTAAAAGTTTAAATATAAATTATTTAATATAAATGAGAATAAAATAATTTTTATAAATATATTTTTTATATCTATTAACATATCTAAAATAAATATTTTTTATATAATTGAAAAGATGGTGGGAGCTGAGAATGACCTTCGTGACAACACTTTCTGGTTTATGGCTAGGAACAAGTTCCTTTCCTGTCGCTGAGAAAGTCCCTGGTCAGAGTCATTTTCTGAAGGGAACACTGTCTTTGAGATTATCCGCTCTTGGTAGGGGCTTGAACCCTGGCTGCTCATAGCGATGGAGCTCCCTAGCAGCTGTGCCTGGAGCACAACAGGATATCTCCGTTATTCCATAAAAAGAGAGCGTCGAGTCGTGCAATCGGAAAGGAGTTTCCGGTCCAAAAACTTTTTTAGTTGAAATTAATTAATTAAATAATAAATTCTAATTTAGTAGAAAGATCATTAAAATTACAGGTTCATTAATCAAATTCTAAGATTTAAATATTTACAATTAGAAATATTTAAACAGATATTCGTAATTCTATTAATATTTCTTATTATTTTTTTGTATTTAAAATATTTGTTTTTTTCATTAAATAATAATATTTGTTTTATAAAGTGATTAATCTTAATACTTCAAACATAAAAGCATTTATAAAATATCTTTATATTTAAAAAAAAGATAGAGATCTATGAAAATACCAAATTTAATTTACAATATATTATTTTAATAATCTTTTATTCAATCTTTTTAATAATTAAAGTAATATTATTATTTCTTTAATATATTTATCTTTAATTTTGTTTTGAAAAAACTAAAAAAATTATTAAAAAATAAAGGCTTCTACTTCTGAATTAATTTAAATATCTTTAAAACACTTATTAGCATTTTTAATAATTATAATTAAATATATGAATATTTAATATGCAAATAATGATGGATATCCAAGTAAAATAAATTAAATTTAACAAAATTATAATTTATTCTGATATTATTAATAAGAAATCTTAATTTAAACTTAATAATTACTTCGTAATTTTTAGTTATCTATTGCAATATTGTCAATCATAATTGTAAATTTTAAAGATATTGTAGATAAGATAAATATACTTTTATAAACAATTTTTTTTGAAATTAATCAATTAAATTATGCAAATTATATAACACTTATCGGATATCATTTCTAAATTAAAGAAATAGCATAACTTTTAAGAATATATTAATTGAATATTCTATTTTTTAATTAAAAAAATGTTTCTAGAATTAAGATTTTCTAAATTTTAAAGAACAAATACTAAATTTACTTTTTTTGCTTAAAACTAAATCTAGAATTATAAGATTAATTTTTCTTTTATTAATGAAGAAATTAACTTTCGTTTTATTTTTGTTTAATATTGACTTTAAAATAACATAAAATATAATATATTGCTAAATTATTTAAAATATGCTTAGTAATCATTATTAAAAATATTTAAAAATTTTTTTTTGTTAATATAAAAATCTAAATATTAGGGTAAACAGTAGATCTATGAAGATATAAGATATCTTAAAAAAATATTATAGTTGATTGATTTTTAATTTTAAATTATTGTAACTACTTTTAAAAATTAATAAATTAAAACTAAAACAGAATCTTATTTATAAATGGATATATTTTTATGTTATTTTAGAAAACCTAGAAGTTCAATAAATATAATTAAAATTTAGTAATTTTAAAGAATTTTTTAGTTTTATTCTTCATAATAACCTGATTTAAATATTTTGAATATTAAAAAACATTTTCTTTGGCTATTTTATGATCAAACAATAAGCAATAAAAAAAAATTGTATTAACCTATGTAACTAAAAATTTAAAGGTTTAAGATAAATTTACTTTTAATTTTTTGAAATTTAACTTTCTTTCAATTTTATTACTTAAAAATTATTAGAAAAAATTTAAGATTGATTGGTTAAAAAAATGCAGTCTCTTCTAACTTAAAAGATAATATTTAGATATATCCTAAATTATAAAGATATTTTTATTTTATAAATATGAATTTAATATGCTTCTTTCTTATTATTTTTAATATTTTTTCTACCAATAAATAATCATTTAATTGCCTTATAGATAGTTTTGTTTTTTATCTATTTTAAAATTTTAAATTAGAAGATATAAAGAATAATAAATTATATTTCCTAGATTTTTAAACTAAATTTTTAATAAAGTAATATGATATAAATTAATAAAAATAAAATAATAAATTATCCAAGAAAAACTTAATGATAGAAAATTTAACTTATTTTATGCATTATATGTTTAATTTAATCTTTGAATACATTTTAAATATAAGAAAAATTAAAATTAACATAAGTTGTTAATAAAAGTTTTTTATAATTAACGGATTTATAAAATAATAAATATTAATTATTTTAAATAAAATCATATATTTTTTGAAAAGGTTTGTTAATTATTTTTAATAATATCAGTTAATTTCATATCTCAAAATTATGGATTAAAAATGTTGAATCTAGATATTTATTTTTACAAATTTTAAATGCTAACCATGATAATTTATCTGGTAATAACTTTTATAAAGTAGATAAATCTTAAAATAAATATAATATATAGACTAAGAGACTCCAAAGAAATAATTACATAAAGCGTATAAAACAACTAACAGTAAAAAATAGCTCATATAAGTTTACTCCTTTAAATTAATTAAATGATGATTTTAAGCTCTCATTTTATGCTAAAGAACTGAGAGGAATCTGTTTGTAATTTATTAAAAGGCAATACTTCTCTTGAGTTTGCCAGTATTCTCTTGAATTTTTTCTTATAAATTCCCTTCTGATTAATATAGGTGTGTCATTTCTTATCATAATTTCCTTGAATTTTATTAAAATTTTCTAAATCTTAGCATCATTTTAGAAGATGATAGATCACAGTAGTAACATTTTTTCTTGGTTATTTTTCTATAGTTGTTTTAGATTTTGTAAAACATGGACAGGATACCTGCACTTTGGACTGATAAACCATTTCCACTTCAGGTATTTTAGGCTTGAATTCGGTTGTTTCTCCTAGAAATTCAATTTTCGATCCTTTTAGTTTTGCCAATTTTTTTTTAGGTAATGCATTAACGCCAGCATGTCTTGAAATTAATCGGCTCTTAGGAAATTTAATCCACTCGGTCTCTTAACATCGCATTTTTTTATCTTATAACAGCCACCATCTTGCGCAATTCTTCTACATCATATGGGATATTTAAATTTTTTTTAACCAACCTAGTATTAGTTTTCATTCTAAGCTTTAAACGGTCTTATTTTTAGGTTATATTTTTCTTATTTCTTAATATTCATTTCTTCGGTTTATCCAGAAGAGTATTGATGTTTTTCTGGCTTCCGAGGAGGGGTTATAAGTGAGAAGCTTTATTTCTTCTTTTTGTTTCTCCTTTGGAACCAGAACACACTTTTAAAGACCTATTATTTTTTACTTATAAATTTACTACTTTAAGATATAAAACAAAAAGTTAATAGAATTTTTAGTATAAGAATTAACTCTTTGACTAATAATATAATTTAACTCTAAATAAGAATGCCTAGCTTAAAATAGAAACTATTATTAAATCTTTTATGCTTTAACTTTACTAAGAACTATAAAAAATAGAACATAAATAAGAAAATTGAAAAGCACGGCAACCATGAATAACCTTTTTTAACTCTAAACGATATAATGAATATAGAACCGAGATTTAAGTAGATCCTTCTTTCAATAAAAAGGGATTAAAAAAATGTTATTTTTGCATAAAAATTGAACACATATCTAAAAATTGAAAAACGAAATGCTGATTTTGTGAAAGGTTTGGACATTATATAGCGAACTGTATATATTTTTAAAGGAAATAATAATAAAAAAGTGAAAAATTTAAAAATATAGCTAAATATAATGTGCTCCAGAAATGACTAAGGAATAAAATAAAGACATCCTGTCCATGCTTTACAAAATCTATAATAACTATAGCAAAAAATAAAATAAATGCCATTAATGTGACTCTATCTATCACCTACTAGAATGATGTTAAAGATTTGGAAATTTTTAATTAAGATCAAGAAAATTATGGCAAGAAATGTTACACTTATATTATTCAGAAGGGAATTTCTATAAAATTAAATTAAAAACAAAAACTGGAAAAATCAAGAGAAGTATTGCCTTTTATTAAATTGTAAAATAATCCTTCAAAACTTTTTTAGCATAAAAAAGAAGTTAAAATAATCATTTAATTAATAAAAAAACTGTATTAAAGTAATAATGTAGTTTAAAATTTATTTCCAAAGACAAAGGAAAGTAAATAAACAAAACTAAAATAATAAATTAGCCAAGGATTGCTTAATGAATAATATCTTTATATTTTTTTCTTTATTTTTATATTTAATATAATCTGTTATAATGTTATAACATTTGTAATTAATAATTAAAAAGATGGTGGGAGCTGAGATTGACCTTCTGAATCATACTTTCTGGTTTTATGGCTAGGAACAAGTTCCTTTCCTGTCGCTAAGAAAGTCCCTGATCAAAGTCAACCTTTGCAAGGGAACGCCCTTCCTCTTGATTATCCACTCCTGGTAGGGGCTTGAAGCCTGGCTGCCCATAGTGATGGAGCTCCCTGGCAGCTGCTTTTCGAAAGCAACAGGATATCCCCGTTATCCCATGAAGGGAGTGTTGGGGGTCGTTAAACTGCAATAAGTTGCAGTCCAAAACTCTCTAAGTTGAAATTAATTAATAAAAAATATTTGTAATTTAATCAAAAAAAAAAACAAAAAAATAAAAGATGTCGGACTTAAGGAAGAGGGGAACCTAGCAGCAGTATGAGGAGGTCGGAAAGCAACAGAAAGTAACTCATGTTACTATAACATCAACCTCAAGAAACTGAGGAAATGAACGAAGTCTGCCCTGTACTAGAAAGTCTCGTAATTAAATTCTTCTGAACAATTAAGTATGGAAAAAACTCATCAAAGTAGTACCAAATCTCCAGGAGAAGGCTGAGAAGCTCAGTAGGAAAATTATAAGCTGATGGAGTTGATAAGAAATGAGTTCTAAGATCGTTGGGTTTAAGAATGGCCAACTAGGAGAGGGAAATAGACACCTTATGGAACTATTAACGATATTAATTTAGTCAAACAAACTCTCAGCTATTAAAAATTCAAGATTAAAGCCAACAGATCGAAAACCAATTACAGAGCCAGAAACAGAAAAATTAAAGTCAAGGAAATTTCTGGAATAATAAAATGTAAATAGAGTAAGTTGGAATAAATAAATCTCAAATGGAAAAATAAAACAACGACTGATAAAAAAAAGAATTAAAAAGAAGAATTTGGAAAAATTGTTTCTTTTGCTAAGCTAAAAGCATATATCAAGAATTGCTGAAAATTAAAAAAAAATTAAAAAATAATTTAGACTTTAGGAGTAAAAAGAGAGAGAAAACACTACAGAAATCCTAAAGAAGACATATACAAGAGAAAAGGAACTCAAGAACTATTGAGACTGATTTTCACAAGACCTGGAGGCAAAAGAAGACAAGAGCTGAGCAAAAAGATTGGAAACAGGACTTAAAAACTTATTTTATGCAGCTAATATGAACTACTTTACATTTTTATTAAACTTAAACTTAAAAATAAAACATGGATAAGTTTTAATTAAGAGTACCATTTTGAAGAATCAATTCATTTACAATTACATATCAATTTTCTCTTTTAAAAGATAAATTAATTATCCATTTTAATAAAATCAATTAGTTTAAAGTCACAAGATGAATGATTATTATTGTTATCGATTAAAATGTTTTGTAGTGCCTTACTGGTCACCTCTTAAAGGAAATTTTTAAGTTAAAAAATATCTAGTTTTATCAAGCTCTGGAACTAGCAAGTCTTATTCCTCCTCAAGTTTTTTTCAGCTCATCGTGATTTATTTTCACTATTCTTCCCAACTTCATTAACCAGATTTCCATTCAACCTGTATATCTCATCTTTTCCTGCATCAGATCTAGTTTTTCACCTTTTGTATTTTTTCTTTACCTTGTTTTGCTTTTTTGTTTTCTAAATAAGTGCAATTTGCTATTATAATAGTATCATAGATTTTAACTTTGGGTATTTTTCCTCACTTTTCTTTTATTGGATCCTTTCAATCTCCATTTTATTTCAGCTGTTTACTTTTATTAATTTCGGTCCACTTTCAAGTGCTTCTTCTTATATCTTCTTCTTCTTATTCTTGGATTTTTATTTTACTTCTTCATTCTATTATATTTACCATCTTTTTAAGTTTCAGTACACTTGTATCTCTTTCTTAAGTCATAATTTTTTATTCATTTTTGTTTTCATTTTGCTCTAGTTTTTTAGAAGTTTGTCGTTCAGTGCCTTCAGTTTTTCGAACCTCTTACTGGAGGTTAACTACCATTAGAGCTAGCTAAGCATTGTCTACTTTCTCCTTTCCAAAGTCAAATTCATGGATTGCCTGAATCACGGCCCTTTCTTGCTACTTCTTTAGATTTTAAGCCGTAGTTTAATTTAAAGAAGCCTACTTTAATCTTTTTCTGTCTTTATTAGTAATTATGTCTATTCTTATTAAGAAGAGGGCTAATTATAAGATGACGTTGTACGAGGAGTTGCTTCAGATTTTCTCTCCTGCTCTGAGAAGGTGGAAAATCTGTTCTTTTAGTTAGACAATTTTTATATATATATGATGAATATTTAACAAACAAATAGCAGGACCAATAAACAGTACACGGGAATGTGTAGCAGAACTCTTCCAAGTGGGTTGGAATTGCCTATTTTAACTCCTACCTTTAGCAAACTTACGGTAGACAAAATATTGATACATAAGCAATTTAGCAGACCAGGTAATCTAAGAGTTTTTCAAGTATCTAAAACAAAGTTATAATCGGAATATTGCAAGAATCTAAGTTTTATTATTAGAAATAATCTTGATACATTCAAAAACGCAGAAACATTTGAAAAATTTGGACAAAAAAACAGATGGAAATAAAAAAATCTGGCTATATCCATTGCGAAAAGGAAAATTGAAGAATATTTTAATTATTAAAATAATCCAGGTCATTTTACAGTAGATATTGACTTTACCACTGCATAAATATAATAAAAACTATCAAAATCGAGTAAAATTAACCAAATTATTATCAATATTTATGAAAATACAACCTGATTAAATGGTAAAATTTCGGTGTATCTACAATTAAAGGAATAAGTGGACATATAAAGATTCTAAACTTGATAAAGATTTTAGATAAGACGGTTAAACTGAATCAATTAGCTATATGAAAACGCGAAACTTTTATGCAACTGAACACAGTAACTATCAAT